>JAZKJV010004114.1:0-230360 GCA_037367405.1 Ottelia alismoides
AGCTCCAAATTCAATGAAATTAGTCTCATTTTAAAGGTCTTTTAATGTGTAGTATTCTAAGAGTAAGTAGACCTAATTCGGAGTTTGCATGAGGGCTTAATATGCATTCTAGTGTACAGGGGTTCTAGGGCTTTATTGACTATTTTACAAGGGGGATTTTTGGCATTCTTCCCTATATTATTAACTAAGGAATACATATTATAGAGAAGAGGTTATTTTAGTGAATGGGTATTTTACAAGGGATTTTTGGCTTCTTATTTAAATGTGAATGGAATACTAAAATGTATGAATTATGGATGCATGCATGAATGTTATTTATGCAATATAAAGGAAAATATGCCTCTATTTGCTCGGGAACAAGGCTCTATTTTTTACTTTTGAAGTGATGAATCACAGATTCATCATAGTTCCACTTCTCCGCCTGGAGAATGGAACTTCATCATCTATGTCTGATAATCTAATGAAGCTCCAGCGGTCCTAAGAAAAGGCCGCCCAAGGATAATCCATGACTGTCTCCAATGATTGGGGATGTTCATGACAAGGACAGTGAAGTCCAACCTATATTAGTGTCCCTCGATCAAGATAATGACATCTTTCATCTCACCCTTAGCCTTTTTCATCGACTTATCTGCAAATTGAAGTAAAGCTCTAGATTTGCGTAAGGGTCCCAACTTCAGTTTCTCATACAAGGCAAAGGTTAACAAGTTGATCGAATAGACATTGTCTAGGAGAGTGTGTGCAAATGGGATGTCACGGTATGACTCACCACATAATGTGAACTGAATCTCTCTTCTTCTATGGCAAATGTTGGTTCTTAAGACAAAATGTAGTGGCAACCGAGAGAACGTGTCTTGACATAACTGCTCGATTTCTTCCTGCTAACTCTATTATGTGTGTATCTAACCTTCAAGTATTTTTGAAATATAGGATGACTGACCACGTACTCATCAAATGGCACCTTGACCATAATGGTATCTCTGCAAAACCATTCCATTTCAGGATCATTTTTTTTAATCTTATCATGATGTACTTTCCTGTCGTAAGAGCATGGGGAAAATGGATAGTTATAGAAGAATGTGAATACTTAGAATCATAAACAGAAACATGTACTTTCTTATTCTTAGAAAGTGAGTTTTTCATAATTGACTTATTCTTAGAAAGTGAGTTTTTCATAATTGAATCTTTTATATTTAATTTGGAATGTAAAACTAAATCCTCTACTACATGTTGGGGAATGCATGTTGAATGTGCATTCGCCTCAACCAAAGCTACAAGGTCCTCAGTAGACTCTGAATTTGATGCAAGATGTGTTACTCTCGTCGTCATCCTCATTCTCCTCCTAGAGGTCTCTGGTCGCTGAAAATTATCACTATTAAGATGCCTAGCTTCATCATCCTCTGAAGTCTCCTCAAGTTGAGCCTTAGAGACGGTCCTCTCTATATCCTTTGCCTGATTAGGTACGACCATGTTCCGTCTACTTCTAATAGACATATGATTTACACAATCAAATAGAAAGATATCATGCTTAGATTAGTGAGAATCTGAGTAGTATACCTGATCAAAAGAATGTTGTTGCTGAGTCTTGTTCAGGTTCTTGGGATTAGCTTGAGCCTGGGCTAGAATGGATGTAGAAGGAGAAATGCTCTCGTCATGTAAACGAGAAAGATAGTTGAGATCAACCCTTAAATCATGTACTTTGTTCATGTGGGAATGCAACTCCTCAAGAATCTATCTCTGAAAATCAATGGGACATGAAGATGAATGTTGTTGTTGGGAAGAAGGTAATGAAGAGCGTGAAGATTGGCCCTGATGGCCATGGTACTGCTCCTACTGGATATGATGCTGAACATGTAGACCCAGTTGGCCTGACTAGTACATCTGCTAACGGACGTACTGGTGTTGTTGTTGCCTCTATGTCTGGGAAGGAATGGCTCTAGATCTATGTGATGCTGGAAGAGGTGTTGGAGTAAATGATATGTTGTAGAATGTCTAGGGACGTTGGTAGGAGAAACGATCCCTAGAAGTCTCCTTCTTATCAAGTTCATTGGTGTACCACACACCATTTACCTCCCACACCTATGAAGACTCCTCAGAAACTGTATCTACATAAGGTGGCTAATACTGACAAGACTAGGCTAAAGTTTGGTCCTGTACCCATGGCTGGGATGGCCCCGACATCTGCTGCTCCTGATTATAGTGAACACGGTATACAGGATTCGCAGATGTAGTCACATTAGGTACCCTCATCTTGGATACCTTCTCAAAAGCTCAGCCATCTGCTTAGGCAGCTTGGATAAGTTGTTTTCCAACTCATCCATCCGCATATCGATCCTCTCAACTATTGTGAGCTTGTTTGCTACAATGCCCATGTCAAAAGGATCTACTGTAGCTTTCACTCCCCCACTTGATAAGAGTGGTATGTGGGTCTCTAACTGAGCTCTACTCGTGGTATATTCTCTACTCGTCTCAACCATCTGCTCGAACACCTTCCAGATGGTATTCGCACCTCATGAAGTATAACTGCCTCCACAAGTAGCGCTAAGTAAACCCTACACCTTAGGGAGTAGACCACAATATAAAGATTGATTCAGGATAGTAGTCTCTAAGCCATGCCAAGGACTCTTTTGTAAGAGATCTTTGAATCTCTCCCATGTATCACAGAAAGCTTCAGTGGGAAATTTGGAAAAACTCGTAGTGTGTGAGCACATCAAATTATTTCTACTCAAAGGGTAGAACTTCTTCAAAAATAGATCCTTAAACTGCACAAATTTAGTTATAACTACCCCCAAGTTCTTCATCCAATAGTCAACCTTGTCCTTTAAGGCGAAAGGAAGGGATTTGAGCCTAATGTAATTTTGGTTAACCTTAAGATGCCTAAGGTTAGTGTAGTTAAACTCAAAGTCCCTAAGGAATGCATATGGCTCCTCATGTGCATTCCCATGATAATGAGGCAACAACTCAAAAACCATGGCTGAAACTCATATTCTACTTAAGGTTCTATTGGGCTCAACAAATTTATCAATTGATATTGCCTAAGGTTGTATGTCATGTCCATAGGTGCATCCCTACCCAACCGAAACTGGCCAAGTTGTGCTCTCATGAGTATTTGGTTCTGCTTAGATTCTCCTAACCTAGCCAGTATTGCATGCATTGGGCCCTCTTGTTCTTCTTCCTCCCCATCGTGTCCCTTAGGAGGCATCTTAATTGTGTTTTCGTCACCTTCTTTAAACCAAGGATTGGAGTGAAATCTAGATGAAGATAATGAAATCAAAACAACCTCATCAAGACAATTATCTTCCTCAGTGAGTAAAGAAGATAGAAAAGGATTGGTTGGGATGTAACCTCCACAAGGAGTGAATAATGATACACCAGTTCGAAACAAGGGACATTTCTAAATCAGGATGGTCCGGTTAAAGAATAAGAATGATTCTGGACATGTAAAGACGTGATATTTGGGTGGTTCAGTGACAAACTCGCAAAGTCTGAGCAAATATCCAACCAATTATCCATCTTTGAGTTTCAAAAGATACGAGAATTGAGCATGCTCGATAAAAAAAGATTCTAGTACTGTTGAGCACATGAACGTTCAGAGTTACTCATACAAAACAATCAATACAAACTCCTTTGAATTGATTCACCAACTCAACGTTAAAGGCCGAGGATGATGGTCTTATTATCTTGTCAATTTTAATTTATTGATTCAAAATAATTTTATTCAAGCTCACATGTGTAGTCACCTTAAGTTAGTTCAAGCTCAAGCCAGTGGAACACGCCAACAAGAAACAAGACTACTTCTTCTAATGGTCGAAGGTAAGTGCTTGCAACAATAATGGGACATTAAAAGTGAGTCCAAGCACATAAGGCACAAGTACAAGGATTTTTGGCTCTATTCCTTAGGGGCTACGTGCTCGCCCACTTTGTCTAGGGGTAAGTACCTACAAACAATGAGGGTTTTACTGCTTGTAATACAAGATTGATTTTATTTCAAATTAAATTAGGTCAGCTTGCATCAATTCAGTCTCAATTTTAAGCGATTAGGTTATCGCTTTAATTACGTGAGCATGCAACCAACGTCTACCGAACAGTCTCTTTTCCTTTTAATCCTAAGTTTCAGAAACTAAGAAATAAGTCAGAAATAAGAATGCAATGAAAAACTATGATGAATGTTGTCTATTAGAGATACTTACAACGCTTCCCAGTACTCTTCATGTGGATGCAAAATGAATTTTAAAAACTATCTAAATGATGCAAGTCGAAAAACCATATCTAAGTAGAAGTTCTATTAGCGATGAGGAAATTAATTTATTTTTGACTAAGTAAAACGTATGCTAAGTGTGTCTATGAATCTCCTAAGATTTTTGCAATTGTGAATCTTATGAGATCAAGTGATGTGTCCTAAATTATGATTTAGATCAAGCAAAAATGACCTAATATATGTCTATTCGTTTTAGTGTCCTGACCTAAAATCGTCACTCAAGTCGAGAACTATTCTTGGCACAACGAAACACAATGAAGAATAATTAAACATGCCTTTAATTACATACGCGAGATCTCAATCAAGAATCGCTATAAATAGGTAATTAAGATTGCAAATTAGTTACAACACGTCACTTAAACTTAAAGTTTCTCTAATATCTTACTTCGTAGACTCTCCAGCTAGAAACTCCAGGCTCTTCGCCTTCGTGGTCTTCCGCAAATCGTCAGCTCCATGGGCCTACCACAAAATAATATATGATCAGATGAGTCTTGAGAGAGTTACAATAGTCAATTTTTGTAATGACAACAAATCATAAAACAAACAAAATAACATAAACAAAATAGGCTCAAAATAATTAACTTAGAAATCACTAAGTAAATATTTAACCCTAAAAATAATCACAAAATGTATCATGCCCCTAACAACAACATCATATGATAACTCGCTAAATGTGTGTGATAAAAGTATTCATTGTAATACGAGCACTTAACGAACTACACAAAACTAGGTCAAATGACTCTACGAAGAGAACATACCTTTAATTTATAAACTTGTGAGATCCAGGATTGAACACAAGAACACGAGCAATTTATGATTTATCGTTAGGTGTTAAATATTTATGAAAGTGGTCTAAAAGCTAATTGTATCAAGAAAATGCAAAATACGAAATAAATGCAATTTTTTAAACATTTTTATGCAATTAATTTAAATGAAAATAACAGTGCACCAACAAAATAAACGATTCCACAACACAACAAAGCTCCTGAATTTTATTGATTAAACATTTAATCAATGATAATAGGCCTCAATTCATAACAATAATCAAAGATTGATTTTTATGTATTTAATAAATGATAACTAAGTAATCAATTAATAATGAACTAATCGGGAATAAAGAGTTAAATCCATAGATTAATAATTAAATTCGGGTAATTAATTACTTGACTAATGCATAATATACTATTTCAGTTCAAATATTGAGTCAAATACATCAATTAATTTCTCTAACAGTGAAATCGTGAAGTAAGCGTCAAATGAATTATCCAAACATGACATGTAGAGTTTTAAACAAGCTTTCCAACGAGACCAAAATCACTTCAATTTGATCTATAGATAAAAAGCTACTCAAGACGCAATACAAGGGAATAATTGAAATAAATCTATAGAATTTTTATCACAAACAGGTCCAAAATTGGACTTAAATGCAATATAACAAATCTGTAGGGGCTATTTTGTAATGAATACAAAAATCAGGAGGATACAAAGACAAATAGCATAAAATATTAGTCTTATCTGCAAATTACCCAAGATGCACATGCAATACACACGCTAAAGAGGGGATGAATAGTAATATTGAGAAGCCAGAAGGGGTTCTTTGTAAAAAGCCAAATCACATGCAAGAAACACTTGATTCTTCAAGGATCGGAGAAAGATTCGATGATGATGTGGTGCATGCATAGTGGCTCGGATCAGGCTCCTATTTGTCAAACCGTTGGACTGGAAGGATAGATTGAGCCGTTGGATCTCTCCCAATTTGGAGAGATCAATGGTACATGTACTCCATTTTTACTTAATCTCCTTTGCGAGTGGCGTAGCTAAGCACGTGCTCCGGTGAACCTCCCTCACCTCCGTCGTGTCTCCTAATGAAGCTTGGAAGTCTGGAGATCTTCATGACCCCAACACAAAGGTGTCCAAATCAAATGAAGTATTGCAGAGTCATTGAAGAGCAGCTTGGTGGCGGATTGTCAAAAGTGCTGGTTGAGAATGGAGGAGGATTTTGGATTCCGACCATTGAAGCTCTTATTCACTTGTAGTGTTAGAGGAGCAATAGCCTACGCCTAGTGAATTGTTTGCATGCATAAGTAAGTGAAATGGAGGGCTGCACGAAGTGGGGGATGAGTCTTGGGTTGGGTTTCTGGTCTTTGTAAGACCAAGAATGGATCGGATTGAATAAATCAATAAAGAAGCGAGGAGATCTAACAAGATGGTATGCGCGAAGGATGATTTGATGACGAAAGTCTTTATGATTTCAGATTAGAGATGACTTGTAAAGAATCAATGAAATAATCTCATGAAGACACAAAGAGAATAAGATTAACTTCCTGGAGATATGGAGAATGGAATCGATGGAGGAAATTGGTGATGAATCCTGGTCGTGACAAGCATTAAGAGCTTCTCAAGTCTTTGCTTAACAAGGTGGGCAAACATTGAAGCTCAAGCATCATCAGATGAACAACTGCATCATGAGTGACACCTCGTGGATCTCGCCATCGTCGATCTCTGTTGTAGCTCATCCTTTGTCACGATCTTTGTCACGGAAAAGTGGTAGGAGGCTCGGAGTTGGCACACGGAATATCGAATGGAGGTTACAAATGGTGGATGAGGATTTTTGTGCAGAAATGGGTTATGGGAATTGTGAACTCAGGTGATGGTTTCAACCACCTGTAACTTGTGATAGGGAGCGAATGAGGAGGAGTTAGGGCATGAGAGAAGTTAAGAAAAGTCGAGTGAAACGAATGGAATTGGTTGTCAGCTGGAAGTTGATCTAAGGCAGTCGGTGGGAATGACAAAAAGTTGGTTGAGTGACTTGCATCGCTTCAACAGAGAGGGCGATCGAAGGTTCACGAAACACAGTTACCGTAGTATCATGAGATCCAACGGTAGTTGAAGAGTTGCCAACGAAGCATTCTGAACTGATCCTAAGATCAGATCAAACGGACGTGATGCAAGCGCTAGAAGATGGATGAGATAAAGAGATAGTGGATTCCGATGATAGAGAAAGAATGGTACTAAAGAAAGAGCTGAGAGCTGAGATGGTGCCACGTCGCCCAATAGAATAATTAGAAAAATCAATAAATACTAAGAAATCAGAGAGAATTATTTAAGGTGGGAATGAGACAAATTGATGAACATGAAAGTTGTATATCACGATGAGATCTACACTTTCATGTAGAAGTCAACAAGAGAAGAGGTCATCTATACTTAAAAATTAATAACAATTTAAACAATAAAAATAATTTTCTTTTCTTTTATTTTATTATTATTCTTAGGATTTTATTTATATTTTATGTAGTATAATTATATATAGATTTATTCTAATTTTATTTAATTTTTATTGAGAAATAAATTCCTCAAATAATAGCATAATAATATGGTTATATAATGTATATAAATTAGGGTCAATTATATACACAAAGATTATTAAATAGTGTTAATAGTTAGTGAATCTGGGTGAATAGTTCAAGTTAGAGAGATAATAATATAAAATAATGTAGATAAATCTGTGATTTGTCAGAGGGCCTCAACGTAGCAAAACTACGAAGCTGAACCTCACGGTGGCAAGGTGGTCGAAGATAGTGGATCATCCCAATCCTGACTCCTCCTCACTGTGAATCCCTTCCAGACGTCATTGTCATTGATGCCAAGAAGATTAGGTGGATCATAAGGGCTAAGACTCGAGAGAGAACAATAAAAATTGATGAAAAGGGTAAGGGTGGTTTATTTATAGGCGAAGGATTGAGTGATTTTGATGTAAGTTAGCATGGACGGGGGAGGTGGTAGGTGAAGGAAGGATGGTCGGCGAAGGTGGTCGAGGTACAGAGCATGGATTGGTCAAAGGTTCGAGGCAAGAGAGGTGAGGGAGTTGGCATGATAATTCGAAGAAAGAGGGCTCCCCGTGAACTTTTGATAGAAGTCAGAAGAGGGCAAGACAGTTGGCCCAATGTCAACGAAAGAAAGGTCCTGGTTGGTCCACATGAACCAACCAGGAAAAAGATAGTCGAATTTTTTTGTAAATTTGATAAAAAAATATATATATTAAATTAAATAATTAATTTTTTGTTAATAAAAAATGTTTTTAATTTCATGTAGTATTTATTAGATATTATTTTTGAGGTATTTTATTGTAGGTATATATTTACTTGCATAATCGTAGGGATTTTAACCTATGTATTGTATATTTAATTTTTATTTTTCATTTTAAATTTTATTATTTATACTCATATTTCATAAATTTATAACTTTTATTCTATATACATAAATATATTTTTATTGTATTTTACTGATTATATGTACACTTAAATAAATAGATGTTCGTAGGCATATGTATATGAAATTCATCTATATATTTTAATGTGTGTATTTATTTTAGTGTATTTTTAATGGTTTTATTTTATTATAATTATGTGATATTATAAATAATATTTAGAGAATTATAAAAATATAAATAATGAAAAATGTAAAGAATAAATAAAATAGATAATTTATTCAAGTATATTGTACAATAGGGATCCAAAACCCAAGTTTTGCATCTTAACTCCAAGTGAAACTAACTTTATTAAATAGCTTATCAAAATTTATATACAATTAAAGTGATTTTGGTATATTATTAAGTTCATTTGGAGAAGATATGGGTTTAAGAAGTTTGAATTTTGGAATTTTAGTATGAGTACGAAATGCACAATTTGCATTATTTTTGTGTGAAATCAATTTCGTATTTTTTTGTATTTTTATATACAATATTCATGTATAATATTTCTTTATTTGATGTATATAAAATGGATCCCAAAAGTTAGTTATAGTTAAATAAAATTATAGTTTTAGGTATAGTTTTTTGTTTATCTTTGTACACTGCTTATGCCACATCTCCCCCTACTTTATTCCTTGTCGGCCAAGTCATCATGATAACTAGGTCTCGGGGACTAAGGTCACTCAACACCTATGGTGTCTCGTTTCTTTTTCTTTTCTTTTTTATTCTTTAATTTTGAAATTAAATAAGATAAATATATAATATTCTATATAGTATTTTGTACAAACTACATAGTATTTATTTTGACAAATTAATGATATATGCGCGTATTTAGATAGGATTTAAAGCCAAAATGAAAGAATAAAGGTGATGAATTGGAGACTCATCGCCTCCCTATATTTGCATGTGCTAGTCCTTAGCTAACACTTATTCATGTAAGTATATAAAAGAAAATTAAAAAAAAGAAAGAGTTTGGATTGATTTTAACTTTTAAACGTGTCCTCATAAGATCACAGGTTGGAGCTCAGATGGACTTTGGATTAGTTTGCTCGGAACCTTGTTCGGGAATTGGACTTGAAACACAATAGCCTTTTAGAATCACAAAACCCTATCCAAGTCGCCTTAAAAGCCAGGTCAAATCATATTGATGTCATATGTAGTCCCTTATGACTATGAGTCTTTCTCGTACAGTGTGTGTGTGTGATATGTAGCTCCTCTCGGCTAAAGCGGTAAAGGTCAGTCTTCTCCAACTATATGACCCTTATTCCCCAATCCAGCAAATCTTTCCTCTAGAAGTGGGGTATTCCCATCTAAGTTCAAGTGTGACCAGCTTAAGAAGAGGAGGTGGAAAAGAGATTGGACGGTAGCCAGTGTAGCTACCTATCCTAGGATGTTTGATCAGTGTAGTCAAGTCACCCGGCTGCAGGCTCACATGTATTTGAATTTGAAGCTCAAGCTTGCGTATTGACTATACAAATATACACACTCCAATGGGAATTGATTTTTCTTAGTTTTTGCATGTATTTTTTTTGGAGTTTTTTTATTTTGCATTTTTCTAATACTATATACATCAACATCTACATAAGGACTTTTCCTGTTAAGCCAGTAGACTGTCCCTCTTTTGAAGCATTATTGCAACCCACAGTATTTTGTCATTGTACCTCATGGCTACTGAATCTGGTTGGGGTACAATGGCAATAAATATGTGACTTTTGATGTTTCCACTAGCTTGTGTCTCATGCCAACAAATCCAACCCTCTACCACTTCTACTGAGGTGAGCAAAGTGTAAGATGCAGGTGTGCAAGCTAGGTCACTATCAACAAGAGTCATGTGTGTGTTCCAAAATATTCTACTTAGGTAGTCAAGACGACACTAAACCATGTCTCATGGTCTCAAAGAATTAAGTCTAGCAGACCTGAAGTACCTCAATTCCAGTTCCTATAAGGTTCCTTTGGTTAAGAAGATTAAGATCCAACCAAGCTTCAATTTTCGAATTTTACTTAGACTAGTTCAATTATCAATATCATTCCGAAAATATAAATGGCATGTACAATGCAATGAAAATGTTTTTGTGATGCAATCTTCTGATTTTGAAATTTTTATGGATTTTGGAAAAAGTTTTACAAATGTTTTTGCCATTTTCATTTTGCAAATTTTTAGGGAATTTTCAAGCAAAAAGTTTTTAAGAAAAGAAATATATGCAGATACTTAGACAAGAGTGCATCTTGTTGTCTACAAGAATTGGTTTTTAGGAATTTACAGGTTTGTATATACAAGGTTCGTAAAGGATGTCTATTTGTTTGAATTATGTACACAGTTCTCAAAATAATTTGAATATTTTCAAAAATATTTTGAAAACTTTATTTTGTAAACTAATTTGATAAATAATTTTTACAAACATAATATTTGAAACTCATTTGGTAAATATTTTTCAAACTATATGTATAGATTTCAATCTATTTTCGCAACCATTTCAAATAGATTTTCAAAACATTTTATTTCAAATAAAGAAAAGAAATTTTTACAAACAAAACATTTTTACTAAAGTTGAAAATATTTTACAAAATATTTTTCAAATAGTTTTCAAAGATTTTTCGAAAAGGTTTTCTAACATTTTTCAAAACATTTTTACCTGAATTATTAATCATTATATACAAAGAATTTTAATGAATTTTATACAAGTATGTTCTTTATGATTAATTGTATTTTAACCATACTTATTGGAAATATGAAAGTATGGCTAAAGTATATACAAGGTATATACGACCCCGTGTACTTAGCATGAGCTTTGTCCTCATAGATCAAAGAGAAAAGAAAAGACATAACTCGTGCTGAGTATAGAAAAGCTTATCTACAATAACGGAATAAAGACAGGATGAATGAATGAATGAATGAATGAATGAGAAGTCGACTATCCCCTCTATACTTAGGCTGAAATAATCCTTAGTATAGCTGGCTGTATCTACATGCAGGGAGGGTCAAGGGTGGGAATGAACAGGTCACAACTTGATATGTCTCCCCCTATACTTAGGGTAAGATATCCCTAAGTATAGACAGAAATATCAACAGGAGAGGAGACGATGGACGGGATCAATAAAAAGAAACGATAAAAAGAAAAAAATACGTTGGGTGAATGTACTCATCACTCCCCCTATACTTAGGGTAAAAGAGCTCTTAGTATAGGCAACAACTGAAGTGATGAAACAAAACGAAAAAAGAATACTCGGCTTGTCCATCCCGACATACTTAAAACAAAGTACGTCCTAAGCAAGGCAAATACGCAGAATGAGGTGGATGAGGTAAACGGTAGATGAAAGGAAGTAAATGAAAGCAGATATACAAGGAGGTGACTATACATAGATCAAGAAGGTAGAAAGAAGACCTTCTTGCGTGATCCTTGAGGAATGATCTCATAAGGTGTTGGTCGATAGTGGGGTCATCAGCTAACATAAACCGATCATTCTTATGGGCAAAATGAAAGCAATTCTATCCAAATCCATAATCAATAACGACTCTCGCAGAGGTGAGAAAAGGTCATCCCATGATGATCATAGGATGCTCCACAGGGGTGGAGGTCTCCATGGGAAATATGAAAAAATCTATAATGAAGTTCATGCCATGGATTTGAATGATGTTGTTCTCCAGAATACCCCTCAGCATCTTTATTGATCCATCAGCAAACTGGCAAATCATCTTGATTTTCTTGATAGGTCTATAAGATGAAGAGATTGTACTAACGATAAGGATATTATATTGATCGAAACATCATCATCAATGAGAGTATGATTAAAAGAATAGTCAGAAATGGTGCATCTCACAAGGGATGTAGCAGTGTTCCCTTTCCTAATGTGTGGACGATGGGTGATGGCAGGGGCAGTGGCCATGGTCAGAACATGTTGCTCAGATCTGCTTTGTCGATTTCTTTTCTTGGGTTTGGGTGTAGATAGTAGTTGCCGCCACTTAGGAATGGGTCAATTTTTTTAAGATTTTCTATCTCTTCCATTCAAGGGAAGAGATCAAAGTCATCATCTACATAAGGATGACTAAGAGCAATTTGTAATGTCACATCCTTGAGGGCAAAGGTGGGAATTGTGGTGAGTCTGTGTATAGGCATAGGATGTGGCAAGGGTACCCTCTCCTCACAAATCGACTCAGCTATGTGTTTTCCAGAATATTTTTAATTTTTTTTCTCATTTTTTTGTATTTTAGATGATTGCAAGCTCTCATAGGCATCCTCAAATGAATCCATAAATTAAGAAGGTGAATCAACAGTGTGGTTCTTACTTATACTAGTGAGGTTATATATCCTCGAGTTCATTTGCTCCACTACCCGAGTCAAGTATTCATTCATGATGTCCATGAGAGTTGACTCCAACAACTTATTCTCGGGTGAGGTGGTGGGTAAAAATCTAATTGGCTGAAACTGTGGATTAGGCGGATATGTACAAAAAGAAAACTCAGGATTGAAGTCCACCTGATAAAATGGAGGTGGACCGATTGGAGAGTAGGAGGGATCCACGAAGTCCGGATAAACCACTCCAGTCGGCCATCTCCGAAATAAAAGATGGGGATCGGGAAAGCACGATTGTCAAGTCAAGAGATGCAAGAAAAATGTGCAATGCACAGATAAGATAGAATATGCATGCAAACAAATACAAATATAAAACAATTAAAGCCTTTAATTCACCATCTCAACACCTTGGCTTTTTTATCTTGCCAAATTTTGGAATTAGGTGAATCTCAAAAAATTGTACAAACATGCAAGTAAGCTTGGGATTGGGGCACTAATCCTTAGTGTGTACATTCCAAGTATAAAATGCATAATATAATGAGGGAGTTACTCTCCAAAAATAAGGATTTTTTCATTTTTGATTTTATTAGTAAAATTAGTAGTCATGATTTTATGGTTATCATTTTTTTTGGATTTATAATAAAAAAACATGAGTCCTAACGAGGTGTTACTTCCTTTAGTATCTTAAGTGGTCAAAATCAGAGGGAGAGAGTCGGAAAAGCAATGCAAGCGTAAATCAATGATGTATGATCAGATAGAGATGCTCGTTTTGCCTCCAGCTCTTTTCGTACAGGATGTTAAGTAGAATTGAAACCTACTCCATATGGTATGCAAGACGATGAAAATGCCCTAGAACAGAACTTGCTATTAGCGTGAAGCACCAGATGCTAACTATCTATATATGAAACCTAAGGTCTGGTCTTGAAGACTCCTTGGTGCCCACCACAGTGGGTCCTGTTAGAGTTATGTGGAGCCTCTCGCGACATGTTGTCTTTTAAATAATCAACAATTCTGATTTGACTAAGTCTAAGCACGAGCTATAGGTACATGCAATTTTAATTAGGGCTTTGGACCTTAATCTATCGAGCAAACAAATCCTAAACTAGGTCTCAATCACACAAGAAAATTAAAAAGAGTTGAAAAACTCAAAATACGTGAAACAACGAAAAATAAATGCGAAGAAAATGCAAAAAACACGACGAGGACCCTAGGTGAACAAACACCCAGGAACTGGACCTCGTGAGGTGGGGCAGTGTTCAATGTCCAAAGTTATTACAATTAATTTTACAAAAATAAAAAGAAAATACTCTCTCACTAAATAAAATAAAAATAAAGGTGACTGCTTGGTCTCCTTCTCTCTTTTGTTTCCCTCCCTTGCTCTCTATGAGTCGGCTCGGGTACGTCCAGTTCTAAGAAGTCACCCTTGCCAGTCAGTTCCTCGCAAGAAATATCAACAAATAAAAAGATGATCAAAAGTAGTCAAATAAATATAAAAAAATAAATAGCAAAAAATAGAATAATAATGTACAAAAATGCTACACTTCGTTGCTCCCCAGCAACGACGCCATTTGTAACAATCGAAAAGAGTGTCCTAAGGTTAATCTTGCTAATCTCACACAATCAGTTGTTGTTGTGTGACCGAACTCAAGTCCCAATTGACAGCTCAACAATTAACCCACACAATAGAGAGATAAAGCAATCAAATATAGATGTGTGAATCGAAATTTATTAATCCTACGATGAATGTGTATAGTGGACAAGCGGGTAGGGATCCAACTCAGAGAACAATACATGGTAGCACAAAATATTATTTATAAATAAATAAATAATAAATAATATAAGAACAGATCTATCTATTTGCACAATATTTACTTAGGTTTTGTGGTTTTTAATTTATATTTTTTAATTTATATATTTATTTCAAAATTTATAATTTTTATTTTCTATTTATGATTTCCGATTTTTATTTTCTTTTTCTTTTTTTAGTATATAATATAGATATATATAACTATATATAGATATTAACATTATATAGGGTAATGTAATTGTAAATATAGCTAACAATAAAAAAATTATAGAATAATATATTTTTGTGTTTTTATCTTTTCTAATGTTTATGTGATTTTTGGGAAATTTTTGCTAATGTTTTGGATTTTTAAAAATTGAAAAGTCAAAAACAGTAACTTTTTAAATAAGAAGAATTCTTTTGAGATTCAAAAAATACTAAAATAATCAAAGATTCATAAAAATAATTTTAATGCATAGATAACAATATATATAAATACAGAACAGAAACAAGTATACAGAACATAATACACATGCCCAAGACATATTGGGATTAAATATTAATACAAAAAGTGGAGGGGTACTTCGCAAAATTACCCAAATCTGGTGATGGCGAACGGTTGTGGCGGTGTCACGTAGGCGACAGTTAAGTAGATCTGATGGTGGAGCGTGCAAAACACTTTGCCTTGCTGGATGACTAGGAGGAGGGCCTCGATCGGACGGCAATTGGGTGGCCTCCATGATCGGGTAGAACAGCGAAGATGGTAAACTTCGATCATCGATTTCAGCTACGTATGGGCACGATTCTTCACATAGACAAGCTCAATAACTTGCTAGTGTCCTCCTGACGCTGCAGGTGGACTCTGATCAGGTCTCGGTCCCAATGATGGGGACCTGTATAATCTTCTTCCTGGAGCAAAGGATGAAGCTCGAAGTGGCTCCAGATGCTTTGCTTCAGCTCGTACCTACAGGCAGAATATAACTTGGCTCGAGACGATCGTCTCGGTTCAAAAATGGAGGTCTGGAACCTCATGGATGATGTGAGCGGTGAGCTCTGGCTAAGCGGAGGAAGAGTAGCTCTGATGGATCAATTCCATACAGGAATCAAGGTGATAAGTAGGCCATTTTGCTTAGAAATGGAAAGAGATTGAGATGGGGTGAAAGATGGGTCAAAAACAGTCGGGTTGACGATGAATCAGGTCCGAAGCGGAGCTCTAGGTGAACAGAAGATTTTGTAATATGTTAAATCTACTGATTAACACTAAGAACTAATTGTATAATCGAAATCTATGCTAAAAATGTTACCTAGAAAGCTCAAAATGGGGGGGGGCTCAACGCGACGAAACCACGGAGCTGAACCTCACGACAACAAGGTGGTCGGAGATGGTGGATCAACCCAATCCTAACTCCTCCTCTCTATGAATACCTCCCAGATGTCGTTGTCACCGACGCCAAGGAGATTAAGTGGATCAGAGGGGCTGACTCAAGAGAACGATCAAAATCAAAAAAAGGGGCAAGGGTGGTTTATTTATAGGTGAAGGATTGGTTGATTTCGAGGTGAGATTGTGTAGACGGAGGAGGTAGTAGTTGAGGGTAGCCGATGTACAGAGCATGGATTGGTGAAAGGCTCGAGGCTAAAGAGGTGAGGGAGATGGTGTAATAATTCGGAGCAAGAGGGTTCCTCGTGAGCTTCTGACAGAAGTCAGAAGAGTGCATGATAGTTGACCCAGGTCAACGAAAGAAAGGTCCATGTGGACTAACCGAGAAAAATATAATCAAAATTCTTTTATAAATTCAATAAAAAATTGAACAGCTCAATTAATTTTTATTAAAAATAAAAAATGTTTTTTATTTCATGTGTTATTTATTATATATTTTTATTTATTTTTCTGAGGTATTTAGTTATAAGTTTATATTTACATAGATAATCATAGGTATTTTTACCTATGTATTGTATATTTTATTTTTATTTTGCATTTTAAATTTTAGTATTTTATACTCGAGTTTCATAAATTTATAACTTATTTCCATATGCATAAATATATTTTACTGTATTTACTTAATTAATATGTACACTTAAATAAATAGATGTATTTATTCATAAGTATATGTATAGGTAATTCAGCTATATATTTTAATCTATGTATTTATTTTAGTGTATTTTTAATGGTTATATTTTATTCCAATTATGTACATATGCTGTAAATAATATTTACAAAAGTATAAAAAAATAATATGATAAAAATAAAAAATAAATAAAATTAATATTTTATTCAAGTATAGTGTACAATAGGGTTCCAAACCCCAAGTTTCGCATCTTAGATCTAAATTAAGTGAAACCACCTTCGTTAAACTACTTATTACAAGTTATATATAATTAAAAGTGATTTTGTGCATTTTGAGTTCATATGGAGAAGATATGGGTATGGGAAGTTTGAGTTTTGGAATTTTATTCTAAGTATGAAATGCACAATTTGCATTATTTTTGTGTGAAATAAATTTTGTATTTTTCTATATATTTTTATCTATAACATTCATGTACAATGTCTCTTTATTTGATGTATAAATAATAAAGAACAAAATGTGTCCCAAAAATTAATTATAGTTGAATTAAAATTAGGGTT
Organism: Ottelia alismoides; assembly: GCA_037367405.1. NCBI lineage: Eukaryota > Viridiplantae > Streptophyta > Magnoliopsida > Alismatales > Hydrocharitaceae > Ottelia > Ottelia alismoides. Next base: position 17,206 of record JAZKJV010004114.1, read on the forward strand.
TAATGTATAGTTTTCTATGTATCTTTGTGCAGTGCTTCTGTCCTATCTTTCCTTACTTTATTCCTTCAAGACATCATGATGACTGGGTCTAGGGGTGTAGGGTCACTCAACACCTATGGTGTCTTGTTTGTTTTTCTTTTCTTTCTTTATTCTTTAATTTTGGAATTAAAATAAAATAAATATCAATGTTTTATACAGTATTTTATACAATTTACAAAGTATTTATTTTGACAAATTAATGATATATACATACATTTAATTAGAGATTTAAGGCCAAAATGAAAGAATAAAAGTGACGAAATGAAGATTCATCACATATCAAATTAGACTATGAATAAAGTTCCATAATTAGATCTAAATAAAAATATGAATACATTGAATATTTTTAAAGGTGCTTGTACAAATATGTGTGTGTGTGTTTGTGTCGTTGTATACGTGTGTGTGGGTGTGAGTGTACATGGGTGGGTGTGTGTGCACACGTACGCGTTAGCTTGGGCATGTGTGAAATTTTGTTGGGGCAAATGCAAATAGGATAAAAGTACTTGCCTTTTTACCACCGCATTACATATCCGGATCATATAATCATAGTTGGAATTCGTTATTAAGCAAATTAACAGGAAAATGGAGATCTAGTTTGAAAGTCGTGAAGTAAACATATTTAAACCACGTAGTAGACGACATAGGAAAACAAATAAAACGAATCATAAAATCATCACCGAAACATCTTCCTTGGAGAAACAATGGCCCCTACATACCAGTGGTGCAGTGCAGTGCATGTGGTCATAGCACCGTGATGTGTTTCTCTTCTCGGCGGTCGTCCTTGACAGCCACCTCATGGACAAAATCGAGAAAGAGGAGAAAGAGAAAGATTCACCTCTACATCTTCAACGTATTCTTCTTCAAAAAATGGAAAAACTTCAACCCACCTTCATTTATATAAAAGTACGAGCATTTGGAGGTTACAAGAGCATGGGCTGATAAATGGCTTTCATCAATTTTGGCCAACTTTTTTAAAATTTTAAATCTCACTGCAAAATATCTTTGTTCGTTACAAGAACATGCACGCATTGCATTCTCAGCCACACCATCACCGCACCCAACAAACACAGAGCTTGAGGCTTATTGTAACATCCAGGGCAAATACCCGAGCCACTATCTTGACAACTTGCTGAGATCGAGCCCAAAACTTCCTGACTACCGCCCTCATAAAATACACGCATATCAAATTCATGAGTAGTAAAGTCATGAGAGTGAATAGTATTTCCAAGCTTCTTATGACATCCTTTCTATCATATCAATGATCCATATAAATCGCCTCCTCAAAGATATCGCTTTTATGTCCATATGATGATGGAGAAACCACAAATAGATGCTAATGTTATAAGCATCATGATCATAGTCCTCCCAGTAATGTGTATGTATCAAAATAATTAATACCTCCACTTCGAAACAAGTCTACCTTTAATCTATTTAATGATCCATCATGTCGAGGTATTCTTCTTCGAGATTTTTACCCCACGAACCCTATAAACTTTGTCAAATTCCTTTTCGATCTTTGAAACAACGTAATTCCCCATCGACCCCGTAAACTTGCTCCGTCTTACCTCACAAACCCTACCATCAACTTTTAACTTTATTGGAGTCAATTACTTGGGTTAAACTTGAGTTAATCTAAAAAAGAAAATCAGACGGTGGATCTTCAATATCCCTCTCTCCTTCCTTCTCCTCCCCCCTTCTTCATCCTCTTCTTCTACCAAATCAAACTGGAAGCTACGGAGGACCTGGAGGGTGGTGGACCTGGAGGAAGAGACGAAGGTCGAGGAAGACGAGGGTGCTTTCACGACGGACTGGAAGGAGGAGGGGGAGGTTGTGGAGGCGGAGGTCGGGGAGGAAGAGGTCATCCTCGCGACAGACCTAGAGGAGGAGGGAGAGGTTAGGGAGGCAGAGGTCGGGGAGGAGGAGGGTGCCCTCACGATGGACGTGGAGGAGGTGGGGGGAGGTCGAGGAGGTTGAGGTCGAGGAGGACGCCCTCGCAATGAACCTGGAGGAGGAGGGAGAGGTTAGGGAGGCAGAGGTCGGGGAGGAGGAGGGTGCCCTCACGATGGACGTGGAGGAGGTGGGGGGAGGTCGAGGAGGCTGAGGTCGAGGAGGACGCCCTCGCAATGAACCTGGAGGAGGAGGGGGATGGTACAAAGGTGGTTACTCCTCCAAGCTCCTCGAGGCTCTCCATCAAGTCCTTCACGTCCTCGTCCGCCCTGCCAAGCTGACACATCATACGCAACGCCACCGACAGTGCCCTCGTGTTCTCCTCCCACCGATCGGGCATGACATCGCCAACCACAGCCTCAGTTCCATTGGACTTTTGGGCGGTGCAAGGGGGAGGGGGGACGTCAAGCAGTACGAGAGGAGGGATGGAGGTCGGGCGATACAGGGGAGGAGGGTGGGAGGTCAGGCGGTGCAGGAGGAGGGGTGGAGGTTGGGCGGTGCGAGAAGAGGGGTTGGAGATCACGCGACACGGGGAGGATGTTTGGGGAAGGAGGGCATCTTATGTAAATTTGGTAAAGACAAATAGGACAATATGCACCTATTTTAAACGGAATATGGTTATGTTTAACAATAAACTGATGGGAGTTAACCACAGGGTTTGTGGAGTAAGGGTTAACAAGTTTATGGGGTTGAAGAGGGAAATACATTGTTTCAATGATCGAGAAGATAATTGACAAAGTTTATAGGATCTGTGTGGTAAACATCCCTTCTTCTAAACACCTACTTATGTCTATAGTGGAACATCCATGTCATGGATTGACCAATTCTCACACATTGAAAAAATTGAGTATATTTCACTCAAGATGACATCCTTCAAAAAAATCCGTTTCATGTGAAGCCACAAAATTACAGTATGCAAAATCGATCACCATCGATCTGATTCACAGAAAAGTCACTATCTAGATCCGTAGTCATCTTAGGTCTCTCAGTTCATCTACGTTGCACCACTTCTAATGGATCATTGAGGCAGGTTTGATAGTAGACTCATACTTTTGAGATCATTTCTATTTGTTCCAGAATAGATCTAGCTTTTGAGATCATTTCTATTTGTTCCAGAATAGATCTAGATGTGGTGGCTAAATCAAATGAATTTTGAGGAATTCCAGTCTTCACAAGGAAGACATTCTCAAAGAATGTCACATCGCAGAAGTTAAGTATGATTTTATCATTAATGCTTTAGATCTCTGATCAAATTATCAAAATAATTTGTAGACAGCTTCTCTCCACATAACCTTAGAAGATAGCCAACAGTTTTAACATGAAGTTCTTTGCTCTTGGATTCCAACATCTTAACATGGTAGCTGTCCACTCTGGGATATTTTAAACTGGTCTTTTTACTGTTCCATAACTCGAAAAAGATAACTTTTTAAAATTTTTAAAAGAAATTCTATTTAGAATATGACAAGCTATATCAAGAGCTTCCCATACATATATGTTGGTAGTTCAAAATTCTTTATGAGAGTGATTCAACGTGTTAGTTAGTTTTTTTATTTTTCGCTAAGTAATGGCATTAGATTGAGTTGAATTACTTAAATAAGATACAATAATCTAACGAAAAAAATTAAAGAACTTGCATTATTCATGAAACTTGATATTCATGCATTCTCCACCTTTATCGAATCTAAGTTGCCTAAGAATTTTTTCTTATTCGTGTTTCCATTTATTGAATATAATAAAAAAATAAAATAAAGGAATAACACATAATCAAGATAATACCAGAATTATGAAAAATTTAGTGTTGATGCCTATCCGGATTACTTGACTTGATAGAATCGAATAGTCGAAGAAAGTTTATGTAACTAACATAAAATAGTATAAAAGTTGCGCTTTTGTTGTTAAGTCATAATTAATACTTTCAACTTGAAGTAATTATTGAAGTTGGACCATAAGAATGGGTTAAGAATGCTGAGAGTTCTCTTTTTTTCCCAACCACTAGATGGTAGGAAGTTAGATTAATTTCAAGTATTAAAATAAAGTGTGTTCATTTCATCCTTAATTTTAAACTGATATATTACCATATCATATATGATGGTGATATGATGGTGATGAAATATATTCTATTATCTATAGTCATCAAACCTTCAAATTCACAAAGACTTGAATATACTGATTTTAAAATTTTACTATTCTTAATCGCTGAAGAAAGGGAATTTATTAGTTGTACTAAATTTAAAATTTTACTATCCTTAATGACTGAATAAAAAGAAGAATTTCTTAGTTGTTTGCCATGCGCATAGATTTCACACCAATTTAATGTATCAATGGCATAACGATGTATCAAAATAAGTTTCAACATCTCTGTATAAAATTGAAACTAAGATGACCTAATCTAGCATTCCATATATCTTATGATTCTGCTATATTTAAAATACCACGAGTATAAGAATTAGAATTAGAATCAATAATGCTAAGAAATTCAACATTGTCACATATAATGCAAAACTGGGTATCAATATAAGATTAAATATTCCTTACCAAGTAATATTCCATATTCAAGAAAAACTATATTAGGATTTTTATTAGTTGGCTCCTCTATTGCAATATCAATTATACCCTTATTTTTTTGGAACATCAGTTGTGCCCCCGACTTCTTATTGTTATATCACTTGTACCCCTTCGTTACTTTAGTCGTCAATGAGTCGAACTTAATCATAGTTTTTTCAAACCATGGTGAGGTTAAGAGGGACATAGCTGTTCAAAAACTCCCCATGCTCCTCCTTCCTCCTCCTCTGACGTCCCTTCCTTCGGCACCGCCTCATAGACACTGGAGCTCAGAATCAACACAATAGCGATAGGCGATCATGGCAGTGGCATGGGTGTCGTTTTAGCGACATGGAAACATGGACATCGTTGTAATGTGACTTGGTTGCACACAAAAGAAGGTGGTGCTGCAACGAATCTCCAATGAAAGAGGAGGGGGTGCGGGGGGGAGCAGGAGGTAGAGGAGGAGGGGCGTGGGGGAGGAGCAGCGGGTGAAGGAGGAGGAGGGGATGGGGGGGATGAGCAGTGGATGAATGAAAAGAAGGGGTTGCGAGGTAGGAGCAACGGGTGGAGGAGGGGGTGTGGTGGAGGAGCGGTGGGTGGAGGAGGAGGAGGGGGTGCAGGGGAGGAGCTGTGGGGTGAGGAGGAGGAAAGGGCGAGGGGAGGAGCAATGGGCAGAAGAGGCTAGGGAGGAGCAACGAGCGGAGGGCTTGTTCGACGAGCTTGGTGGACGTGGGGGAGGAGAAGGAGCATGGGGTAGAGGAGGCTAGAGGGGAGTGGAGGTGGAGTTGGTGGAAAGACATTTCAACCTTTTTAAAATTTAATTCCTCTTGTGGCCTCAAAGTTGTGTTTGTTTGGGTTGAGACAACTAATCCAAGGGGCACAAGTAACAGAACATCAAGAAGTCGGGGCACAACTGATATTCTAAAAAAGGAAGGGACGTAATTGATATTGCTCGAAGGGAACAACAGATAAAAATCCTATGTTTAAAATTTAGGGGTCTTATTAGTTGTGTCCCTCTGAGATTTTACAATATCAGTTACGCCCCTCCCTTTTTCGGTTGTGCCCTTGACTTCTTTCGCAATGATCACTTGTATCCCTCGGGTTAGTTGTTGTCCATCCCCAACGTAAACAGATGTTAACTTGGGGACACATGGGGAATTTATTAAAAAATGGTTGAAAATCTTTCCACCAACCCCTCACCCCATTCTTCTCCCCAGCCTCCTCATCCCCCTGATGCTTCGATGCTACCCCTCCTCCTCCGCCCACTACTACTACTACTCCCCCTCCCCAACCTCCTCCGCCCCCTGCTCCTTTTTTCCACTCCTCTGGCGCCGCCCCTCCTCCCACTCCCAACCACCTTTTCCCCATGCTCCTCTCACTTCCCACCAACGTAAGAAATATCCATATCGATATCGTATCAATCTGTCCGGAAAAGGATATATCGATGATATCAGTGAAAATTTCGGAAATAGTTAAAAAGATATTTTTTATCCTTTTTCAAAAATTAATATCATCCAAGATATTAAAACAACAAATAACCTATAGATACACATTTGTATCATACAAATTGTCATTTATACCCCATATATCGCACATATCGATCCCATTGAATACATTACTGCTAATGTTGATAGATGACTTATAGATATTGGAAATGGAGTTCAACCAAGTTCTTATAACATTAAATAACTTACAAAAATATATTTAGCATATCGATCATTTATGTCCCTTATATCGCACATATAGATTATATCGAACATATAGCCATTAATGTTGATTGGTGGTGATTAATAAATATTGGAATTGAAAATTTGGACAAAGTAGTTGTGATTCTAACTTGATCAGCTTTAAACTTTTTTTTCATCTATTGCAAAGAGGAGTTAGGACGAAGTCCACCAATTGAAGAATCGTCATATGCACCTCCTTATTGCATCATAATCTATCAGGTGTGTTTTAATACTAGGAGTAGCAAAATAAGTAGTGAAATCAAGCTTACAAAGTAATATCATTAATACATATAGATATCGGTAAAATATTGGCAATATCGATCAATATCTGAGGATTTTGTACATAAACCAATCATTTTTTTAGCGATATAGCTCGATATGATGACATATCATTGATATCTCATGAGATACCGATCGATATCTTGGAAAAATATATCTATATGAATATCGATACCTACATCTCGTAGATACCGATAATATCGACCATATATCATCGATGTATCGTGATATTGCCCACCTTGCTCCCCACCATCCTCCCCCTCCCTAGCCTCCTCCCTCTCCTGCTCCTCCCCACCCTCCACCCCCCACCCCCACCCCCTCCCTTTCCAGCCTCCTCCGCCATCTGCTTGTCCTCCCCATACCAGCCTCATCCGACGGTGATGAAGACAAAGAGGAAGACTACGTGGAGGAGACTGTGCAGGTGGACTTCGATTCTTTGATCCAAAGTCGACGACTTCCATGGGGTGAAGCTTTTTGCTGAGAACCTACCTCGATGATAGGGACTAGGATTTGAGCAGATTCGTGAACGTTATCAACAGACAATAGTCAGTCAGTATTGTTGTTAGGTCTGACGATGGTGATGGCTTGAGGGCGTGGGACGGTAAAGGAGGGGTTGGAGGGCGTGGGACGATGGAAGGGTCAAAGGATGGGTAGGGGAGTTTTTTTGATAATTATGCCCCTCTTAATCTCACTATGGTTTGAAAAAACCATGGTTAAATTCAACTTAACTTAAGTAATGGATGGGCACAAGTGATAGAACGACAATAAGTTAGGGGCATAACTAATATTCCAAAAAAAGATGAGCTTATTATTGTAATATCTCAAAAGATCACAAATGATAAAAATCCTAAAATTTTAGTCAAAATCTTTTATCACAAGCAAAAAAAAAATCTTCTTGTCCCTTGCAAGCATCTGCAGTCCTTAAGAACTCTGGCATCGGTGGTATATGCAAAGGAAGGCGGGACAACTGATTTCCAAGATCGAAAATTGTCCGGCGGTTATAAGTTAGATTTTCATTTGTTGTTTACAGCATTTAAAATTTTGCTCGAATTTTCAGACATACCAGTAAAAATATCCATGGGGATGGCTTGTAATGAGATTCCTACATAATGAAAAACTTGGATTGCTCTCATTTCTCCAAAACTGTCAGACAAAATTTATGCATGATGTAATAAACAGAGATGTGAATAAGATAAGCATCCATATATTTCAATTTATCATACAGCAAATCTGAAATATACATTCATCGAGGAAATTCACAATTAAGAACATCAACGGGAAAATAATGATCAAATGCAAAATTCGTAAATGACATGATCAAACCATGCAGTAAATAACAAAAGAAACCAGGTAAAGATAGTTCGTTTCTAATTGTACAACTCCAGCCAAAGTACAACATATAATATGAAATCTTCCGATGCTCACGAGTCCCCATGATAAAAGGACTAAATCTCATAGATAGCTCTCAGATTGCAAAACTTAGTAATGTTCACAACTTGATCTAATTCATCCAATTAAACTGGAGATCCCAAAATTCAAAAATCCCTGACGCGTGGAGAAATAATATCCCCTTATCTACAACCTCATGAAGACACTCGCATGCATGGCATTATGTAAACTGCAGAGATGGGTTGCTCACATCTTCCCTAAAAGACTTGAAACCTTTCAGAACTCCAGGCTCTTCGTTAATTTCTAGTTTTTGGACAAAGCTGGCAGGATTGGACTTAAATGAAACGTATCCAAAAATGATGACCACCGAAGATTCTTCGTACAGCTTGTGTATACCACAATGAACCTATTTCATGGGATCTTCACTCATTTAGATTGGTTGGTGTTACAATGAAACGCTCAATTGATTTCAGACTCATCCCAAGATTATACTTCTAAGGACTAAAGATCTGCCGAATCTTTTTCCATAAACAGACGTGTTCTAATGTTTTTTGGATCCAACAAACTTCACAGCAATCACCCCTTGAGATAAAAATTCATTTTAGATACTTGAATATGGCTTTAGATATATCTCTAAGTCTTTTGATTATGTTTTGAACTTTTAGCCTTTGCAGTTGCCAACGTATTACTACAATGCAAAGATAATGCATGAATTCACCCAAGTCTTTGCCCGACCTAGACATGTGCATGTGCGTGCATCATGCATGTGCAGTGTGTTTCCAGCAGTCTACCCAGTTCTCCAACACCATCCAAACTACAACATATAATATAGTGTCATCTTCAAATTCTCACATATTCACATGTGAGATTAAATCTCACAGAAAACTTTGACAAAATTTGGAACATTGAATGCCATAACTTCCGTTATTTTTATCAAATTCATCCAATTAAATCGGAGACATGCTAAATTCAACAGATATATATTGTGTATTACGAATATATTATACTTCTATTATATAATTATAAACAAATATTTAATATAAAATGATACAGCTAATTTTAAACAATGGAAAAAAATACTATTAACCTCAAAACTCGATAAGCAAATCATCTCAATCACGTCATATGCACATCAATTGATCCATGAAAGTCTACAACATCAAAGGAATTCAACCATTCATATGCAGCTAAGAACAGTTGAGACACTCTATCTTGCACTCTAGGTAAACCAACCTCTACTTCCTATCCATCCATGTCCCCAACCTACACATCATGTTTACTAAGGCTCCGTTTGGTTGCAGGGTTGGGCAGAGTTGGGTTGGCCCAACCCGAGGTACCCCTCCTTCCAAACATCCCATTCCTCCTCACAGTTTACTATTCACAGGGGTACCACAACCCAACCCAACCCTACCCAACCCTGCAACCAAACGAACCCTAAATATCTACTGAAACCAGTTGATAACCAATATTACATTTATATCTACGTAATATCCACTTCCCATCATCACCCCCCACTTTTCTTTTAACACCCAACACCACCACCTCTAACCCAGCCAACCTCCACCATCCCCATACCAATGGGTTCCACAAGACCAACAATGGTTATCATAAACTTCTCAAACAACAAATTGCATAGCTCCACCCTCTCTTCAACTCAAACCTCCATGCAGCTGCTGCCTATTCTACTTACCCATTTCCCACATAATTCCCTCCACCTCCGCATATAAAGTATAAACATAAGCCAGCCACATCAACATTGCCAGTGAGCTTTTAAACCCATTTCTTTCAAAAAAATATATGTGACAATGGTATATCTTAAAAGGGAGTACTTTTCGATCAGGTGCCCAACAAACAGACCCATATTAAAATCCATATCTTCGCCGAGGATACACCCCCCGACACCTGAGTTACTTGCCATTAAACATAATTCTAAAATCCCTATGAAGGTATCTTTTGGATGATGGATAAGGTATAGCGATATGCAATGTTTATCCCACATCCTTGATTGGTTGTCTGAGAGACAAGAGAGGTATAAATACAGGAGACAGAGATATAACTGATGTAATCATGATGTACCTACTTTATATGAAATTGCTTATTGAGGGATAAATACTTTTATCCATGGATAAGAGAACCTTAAACCTCATGCAAAGAGACAATTGATTCTTTAAAGGGAACTTCAAAAGATACTTATGATGTCAATCTGTAGAGACATCAATATTGATGTCCGCAACTAAGACCGACATTTGACATCAAGTAACATTATCTGATTTGGGCAAAGCTAAGAACACAGTTTTATAACTGCATTATAAAATGACTGAACATCAATGCCACAAACAAAAATTCTAAAAATCCGCTTTAATATGACTGAACCTCAATTCCAGATGTGTACACACAAGAAAACAAGGCTTCCATCCATATTTTGGTGTCTTTGAGTCAATAATTGGGAAACCAAACTCGAGTCACAAACCTTGCAAGACAGAGAGACTATGAATGGTGTTCAGTTCATCAATCCGACTTAGGGCACAAGCCCAACCATTATTTAAGCTTTCAGCTTCTAAGTTAATAACAGGATAATTTTCATTATCTTAAAGTAATCATGAAAAGGTGTTTAAAAAGGTTTTATATGTAGCAAGTCCTTCAAAATCATGCCACAATTGCAAGCTGGGACCAATCAAGTGAAAAACCACAGCCATCTAATAGAGCATTCATTAACATCCATGCCTACGAAAATGATAAACAGTCAACGAAATTCGAAAGGTGCCAATTGACCAAATCCCCAAGTGCAGCCTCCAGATGAGTGAAGCGCAGCTTTTGGTCAATCTTCTAATTCTAACTTCAAACCTTACTAATATATATTTGTCTGGACAATGGGAAATTTTCTAGAGCCTAGAAACAAACTCTTCTTTGGTTTTACTCAAGATAGGTGGTAGATCAGGGGGGAAACGCCCATCGAGTATGGGAACAGCAAGGGTGGGTGCTGCCATAATTATATTAACTCATTAAGCAAGGGCATAGATATGTGCAGAGAATGGTTGTAGCAGAAATGAAAATGCTAAGGACCCGTTCGGTTGGGGGGTTACCCCTCAATTTGGGTTGGTTACCTCCCAAACCCCATATTCCTAACCCACTAGTGGGTCCCACTCCCTTCCCATCAAAAAAATTATATATTATACCATCATATCATCTAAAAATCATAAAATACTCAACTTCTATTCATTATTCCAAACTTCAATACAATCACATCACAACAACTACCCACTTTTTCAAATTTCAATACAATCATATCATAATAACTATCAACTTTTTCAAATTTCAATACAATCACATCACACAAACCCTCTCAACCCTTAACCCACCAACCAAACACACAAAAACAAAAACGGGTTATCCTCCTCCGGATAACCCACGAACTAAACGCACCCTAAAAGATGTGTGGACACACACGTAAAGATCGGATTCGGAGTGATGCAATCATAAAGAAAGTTCGTGTAGCTCCGATCGAGGATAAAGAGCGAGAAAACCGCTTAAGATGGTTTGGTCATTTGCAAAGAAGATCAGTTGATGCACCAGTTAGAAGATGTGAGTGTTGGGATGTTGAGCCGACTAAGAGAAGACGAGGACGACCAAAGAAGTGTTGGAAAGAGATTATACGAAGGGATCTTAATTTTTTGGATATAAGCCTGAGATTGACACAAGATAGATCTGAATGGATGCGAAGAATCCATGTAGCCAACCCTACTTAATTGTGAGAAAAGGCTTTGTTGTTCTTTTTGTCATTAAGCAAGGGCATGCATCCAAATAATTGTCTGAAACAAAAAGGAAATGAACTATAAAAAATGAAAATATTCAGAAAATACAATAATTCTACATACAAAACCAATTAGTCAACAATAAGTAATCTATTTACCCTTGTCATAGTTATACTCTTCTAATATAATATATAAGTAACATCTATCAATACCAAACCGATTCCAAACATTTTCCTGTCTTAAGTGTTGTTAGCAAAATGGGTTATCCTTTTCTATTCACTATCTGATCTTTGGCTGTTCACTTTTTCCCATGGGCTCTAACCGCTTCTAACCTTGTCTCTGGGTATTAAATCCTTGTGGGCTAACCGGAAAGGTCAAACCTGTAAACCCTGGATTATTTAATATCATGGCATTACTTCCAACCCTACTTAATTGTGGGAAAAGGCTTTGTTGTTGTTGTTGGTGGTGTTGATGGCATTACTTCCAAATAAGTTTCACTTGATCCTTTCAGGGCATGCAATCTAAAGAAGCTGTGTTCTTTCAAAAATAATTTAAAACAAACAGAAGATCATATCCCAAATCTCTATATCTTTCAACAGCTACACGATTCTAACTACATGGCAATTAGTCGATATATAAAATGATTAGCATATGATAATCCTATTCCTTTAATATTGCATTAAAGGTAACATCTAATTATATGCTTTAAAAAATAACATCTAGCAGGTTGTTCCCAACAAGATTTCAATTGGATCCTTTAAGCAAGACTCCACTCAAAAAGTTTTCTTCCAAGTGTCTCCTAGCACTTTCAGTGATTGTCCTCACCCCCTCCTCCCTCCCTCCGATGCCCTCTTCATTTCACTTCAAATCAAACCTTGAAACTGGAAAATAAAACTTCTATGAACGTGCCTTAACCACTTCAAATGAGACGCATTATTATAATTTATCTTCTAGCCAGCAAATTTTTAGTGCGCATCAAATCCATTCTTGCATCTCTTGCCACAAAAACATCAAAATCTCCGTTTCCACCAACTCAGATTAATTTTACAGGGCAGAAGTTACATTGTTTACTTCTTTAAAAATCAATCAAAAAATTACTTTAAAAAGAAATAAATTTCAAACTACACATCATACTAATCTCAACCCCCTTTGTTATTGAACTTGTGTAACATCTGTTCATGGACCTTCATCCTACTTGGCTGAAAACCTTTACATTACATGAATGGTATCTTAGTCCAGCTGAAGTCATCGCACTAGATCATACTTCCCCTGTCATCTTTTCTGGTAAGGTTGATAGAGAAAACAAGAACCCCAGTATCATTTATAGAATTATCTCAATCATATATCTTGGCACGATAAGGCTCGACAATATAACACGCATGTGAACCATCGTACTTCCATAATGCTTCAAAAGAACTCAGATATGATGCACTCCGAAAATATCTGATTTTAATTCGGTTGCAACTTTATTTTTTATTGCAATTCCTATTTTTTTGTAAAAAATCAAAAGACACGATCTTTGGATGTGCCCTTTGTCTTTTGGATGAAAAGTTGCCTCTTTTAATGGGATGGTTCCCTATTTAAAGCAACTTACTCCTTTGCACTTTGCAGTAAAGATATGTAATGAAGTAATAGTTGATTTGTAATTGGTTTTATCCTTTTCCCCCTTTGAATTCCTTTCTCCTCTCAAATGCTTCAATCCAGTTCTCAAATGATTTTCATTTGGTTGCAACTTTTTATTGCAATTTCTATTTTTTGTAAAAAAAAACAAAACAAAAGACACAATCTTTGGATGTGCCTTTTGTCTTTTGGATGAAGGGTTGCCTCTTTTATTGGGTCGGTTCCCTATTTAAAGCAACTTATTCCTTTGTAGTAAGGATATGAAATGAAGTAATAGTCGATTCGTCATTGCCTTTATCCCTCTTTTCCCTTTGAATTCCTTTCTCCTCTCAAATGCTCCAATCCAATTCACTTATCTTCTCTCTTCCCACGCAACTTGGCATGCTCCTCTCTATCGCCTTGCCCCAATTTCTTCTTTTCTTACCCCTCAACAATTCTTCCATAACTTTAGACCGGATCAAGATATCTTAGTTGTAGATCTACAAAGTGTGTACTAAAACTAGATATATTTTTTTTCTTATTTTAAATTCATTTCATTGTGCAGTTGAGGTGAAAAGATTCGAGGATCGGATTATTTTGCTGAAATTGGTGCCTGAAGAAGAAATTCTGAATATAATCTCAGTTTATGCACCACAAACTGGTTTAGATGAAAGGACTAGACAAGCTTTTTGGGATGATCTAGATAAGATTTTACAAGGAATCCCACAAAGATAGGTGGAGATCTTAATGGACATGCGGGAAAAGATGCTTCAGGGTATGCTAGTGTTCATGGAGGACATGATTTTGGGGATAGAAATGAAGAGGGAAAAATCATCCTGGATTTTGTAATGCCATGTGCTCTTTTCATAGCAAACACCCTCTTCAAGAAGAGGGAGGAACCTTAATTACTTATAAGAGTGGGCCAACTAGAACACAGATAGATTACTTTGCATTGAGGAGAAGAGATCGGTTGTGTTGTAAAGACTGCAAAGTAGTCCCAGGAGAGAGTTTGACAATCCAACATTGATTGTTAGTCTTGGATGTACAAATAAAAGGGTTGGCAAAGAAAAGGAGGATTACTAAGAATACTATAACTAGATGGTGGAATCTTCCACTGAAGCAATCGAGCTTTAGGGAGAAGGTTTTAGAAGACTTATCTTGGGATTGTAGCGGAAGTGCAAACGAGATGTGGGAGGCAGTAGCATCTTGTATCCGAAAGGTAGCCAAAGAGATGTTAGGCGAGTCAAAGGAAGGAGCTCCAGTCAAAAGGAGACTTGGTGGTGGAGCGAAGGGGTACAAGAGAGGCTAAAAATTAAAAGAGCATGCTTTAAGGCTATGTCTAAGGATAAAACAGAGGAAACGATCACAAACTACAAAATACCGAAGAAGCGAAGAAGGCTGTAAGCGAAACTAAGTTAAAAGCTTATGAAATTTTGCATAAAAATCTCGACTCTAAGGAGGGCCAGAAGGATATATTCAGATGGACAAAGCAAGAGAAAGAAAGACCAAAGACCTTTCTCAAGTGAGATGCATTAAGGACGAGGAAGGTCATGTGCTTGTTACTCAGAATGATATTAAGACTAGATGGGAGCAGTACTTCCATAAAATTTTCATTGGGGAAGGAAATAGAGATATCACTTTGGGTGATCTAGCTAGTAGTGAAAGTTACTTGAATCGTGCAAGCTATAGACGGATTCAAAAAAAAGAAGTAGAGGAGGCTTTGAGGGTTATGAGACCTGAGAAAGGTGTAGGACCGGATGACATCCCTGTAGAAGTATGGAGAGTTTTAGGTTAGCGCGGTCTGACTTGGCTTACGAATCTATTCAATGTTATTTGGCGAAGCAAGAAAATGCATGAAGATTGGAGGAATATTGTTGTGCCTCTTTATAAGAATAAAGGAGACATTCAAAATTAATCTAATTACAGAGGTATCAAGCTGATGAGTCACATAATGAAAATTTGGGAACGTGTGATCGAAAGAAGGTTGAGGCAAATTTCTAACGTAAAATAAAATCAATTCGAATTCATGCCAGGTCGCTCAAGTATTGAAGCCATCCATTTGCTGTGGAGAATAATGGAGATTTATAGATCTAAAAAGAAGAACCTCCATATGATCTTTATTGATTTGGAGAAGGCTTATGATTCTGTCCCACGAGAGATATCGTGGAGAGTTTTAGAGAAGAGACAAGTATCTATCCTATACATTAACCTTATAAAGGACATGTATAATAGCGCTTTATCTTGTGTAAGGATCACGTCTGAGAAGACTGGCTATTTTGACATCAACATTAATTTACATCAAGGTTCAGCTTTGAGTCCATTTCTTTTTACTTTGATATGGACGAACTGACAAGTCACATTCAAGATGAGTTACCTTGGTGTATGTTATTTGCTGATGATATTGTGTCGATTGACGAGACTAGAGATGGAGTAAATGAGAAGCTTGAGGTTTGGAGACATGAGTTAGAGAGTAAAGGATTTCATATAAGTAGGGCTAAGAAAAAATATATGGAGTGCTCCTTTGATGGAAGCAATGGTGAAGGAATCGAGGTGAAGAATGGTGATGATAACATTTGGAAGAGATATTCTTTTAGATATCTAGGGTCTATTTTGCAACATGATGGGGAAATTGATGGAGTTGTTACTAATAGAATAAATACAGGGTGGCTAAAGTTGATAGAAGCCTCTGTTGTTCTCTGTGATAAGAAAATTCCTTTAAAACTTAAAGGAAAGTTTTACAAAGCAGCTGTGAAACCTGCTATGCTCTATGGATCTGAATGTTGGCCTGTGAACCATAGACATGTGCAGAAAATGGTTGTAACAGAAATGAAAATGCTAAGGTGACACACGTAAAGATCAGATTCGGAATGATGCAATCAGAAAGAAAGTTGGTGTAGCTTCGATCGAGGATAAGATGCGAGAAAACCGCTTAAGATGGTTTGGTCATTTGCAAAGAAGATCGGCTGATGCACCGGTTAGGAGATGCCAGTGTTGGGATGTTGAGCCGGTAAAGAGAGGGCGAGGACGGCCCGAGAAGTGTTGGAAAGAAACTATACGAAGGGATCTTAGTTTTATGGATATAAGCACAGGATTGACCCAAGATAGATCTGAATGGAGGCGAAGAATCCATGTAGCCGACCCTACTTAACTATGGGAAAAGGCTTTGTTGTAGTTGTATTTTAAATTCCTTTCAAATACTTTCTCACATGCCTTCATTGTATAGCCTATCCCTGTATACTCTTTGTAATTAGAACACTTTGATATTTTTCACTTATGCTTGATCACAATACATTTTATTCTAAGGAGTTAACACTTCCTTAGTCGGGTAAAAAGATCAAATCTACTAACACAAGCAAAAAGAGTAAACAGGATAATTGTTGCATTCATCCTACACTTTAAACCCAAAGTTGAACACATCGTTACTTAATCTAACCTACAATGTCAACAAAATCATAAATAACCAAATTGGGTCTGTTGAGCTAAATTATTTGAATACATAAAACGCATAACCATAAACTGCATACTCCTTGTGGCAGATCTCTCTTCAACAATATTTTCTAATGCTATATCTGTACATCGTACTCTCATCCACTGCAATTAATTTTTCGAAAAAAATCAAAGTGAAATAAGAAAAGATCATAGATCAACTATAAAATGTATAAAAGTTAAAAAATAACTTTTTTAAATCCCTCTTCCATCCACTGGAAGTAATTAAAAACTACCAGGTGCTAATAAATCTCAACAATGCTGAATCGCAAAATTGTTCAAACATAGGCATAAAAAAAGACGACCGCGACAACTGATTGCATCAATACCTCCCACCGCGTCCGCCCGCGCGGGCACCGCCATAGGGGAGGGGCGCTGCTACGGCGGCGGACTCGTCCTGCCTGACGACACCGGGGAGGTCTTGCATGCCGAGTGAGGCGAGCATCTCTATGGTCTCCCCGTCGACCTCGATGGAGTCAACCTTAATGGCGGACTCGTCGGGAACGAAGTCCAGGCGGCGCTCGCGCTCCTCCTCCTGCAGCTTGAGGGAGATGCCGCGGACGGAAGACCCCTTCTGGATTCGCTTCATGAGGTGTGTGGAGAAGCCGGCGATCTTGTTGCGGAGGCGCTTGGAGGGGATGATGGCGACCTCCTCCAGCACCTTCTTGTTGGTGTGGAAGTCCAGTGTCATTCGCGAGTAGTAGCGCTCTATCACCTGCCTCGACGACTTCTTCACCGTCTTCGTCCTCACGCGACCCATTCCTCCCGCTACTGCCGCTTCTTATGGCCGGAGTTAGGGTTAGGGTTTGCGTGCGGCGGCGCGAGGAGGAGGTGGAAGAAATATGGTGGAGGGGGTTGGTCAGGACTCCAACCTAAGCGCTATTGCTGTTTGGGATCTCATAGTACTGAAAAATTTCTTAAGGATAATCATAATCATGTATAATCCTGAATTACACGAAAAAATTCAGATAGTCACTCCGTCTGACATCCATAACCTTCCGTTAATTTAATATGTTAATTCAACCATATGAGTGAGTTAATCTAATCAATCTATCAATGAATGTTTAGGATTACTTAAAATGAAAAAAAAGGGAAAAAAATCATGCAAAGTCTTGTAGACGGTATGATAGGAAGGCTGTGCGTGGGTCGGCAACGAGGGGTATAGGATAAATTGACTTTGCATGTTAATAATTGATTTCAAGGTGATTGATCCGCAACTAATTGGGATGTTCAGGTATCAAATCAAACAAAAGAACACAAAGTCAAATTTCTTCAGCTTAGGTTCCTTTGGGTGGTTCCAAGGGAAGAAGGAAACTCGAGGCTGGGGCGAGGCTCCATCGGCGCTCGAGCAAGGAGGCTGCGGGGCTCGGGTTTGGGGGGGGGGGGGGGGGGGGGTCCATCGACGGCGAGGGGAAGCTTGGGTTTCTGCGGGTGGGGTGGTTCCAAAGGGAACTCGGATCAAGCAAGGGAGGGCACAGTACCTGGCGAGATCGTCTGTTGCGTCAGGGACGACCATCGTGAGCAACCTGAGGAAGCTCGTCGTAACGAAGCTTGCAGTTGGACCTACAGTATCGCCCGTCAGTTTGTTAGTAATAGGGGTTATAAGGCCTACGCTGGCGGGGCCCGGGGGAGCTTCGAGAAGGAGCTCGACGATGGCAGGCTTCACGAAGCAGCTCGGTGTGGGGGCCGGAGGGGGCTTCTAGGAGGTACTATGGGAGATGGCATGTTTTGCAAATAAGATGAACATCAGGGCATTTTTGTCTTTTTCAACGAAAATCGTCAACTATAACGGGTATCCCAAATGGAACATAACATAGGGTTATTTTAGGTAAGATGAGATAGTCCTGTCCTCGGACTCAGAACTAAGAATTAATCGGGGTTTCTCATTAATTCATGATTATATTAGGTTATGAATGTTATTGTAAAAATATTCAGGGTTATGGGCGTAAAAAACCCTTGCAGGGCATTTTATGTGGATTTTGCAGGAAAGGTCCCCCTAATAAGAATACTTCTAAGGTACCTGTAAACTCCGATATATGAATTTGGATCCTTGAGATCAAATGCTGGCTTTTTTTATTTATTCTCTTTTGCAAAAAAACTCGATGTCATTTATTTAAAGAAATTGAAGGATTACAAGACGGCATAAAAGATGAATGGCAAAAAAGGATTAAAATAAGAAAACAAAATAAGAAAGTGGAATGGTGTCCATTGTACTTGGACAAAACACCGACAAATAATTAGCCATGATTTGGAAGAGAACTTTGATAGAGAGAAATTAATAGCATTAAGAAAGAAAATCGAAAGAATAACCTCTTAAAAACATTCTTTGAAGCATGTAACTCAATTAGTAATCATGAAGCGGTACACGTCTCCCTTCGATTTTTTTAGAGGAAAATCAATAGTATAATATTTATAAACTGTATAATTTCTCTTTTGACATTAAATTCAATATCAATATTATATCCAGTTATTTCTTATATTGGATCCTACATTATATGCTTTGTCCAAGTCCTCTCATTAGATATCAATCTATTTATGATAAAGTCATATTGAACAAATGAAATCCATCTAATTGAATTGTTATTTATGCTCCTAAATGCAACTAGTTCTTTATATCAAAGTGTCAATGTTTTCCAATTTATAATTTATTTTCAATCTCCCTTCTTATAGATATTATCAACGTTTCTATTTTTTATAATGTAAATTGGCCTAAGATGCAATACTCCTCGATTGGTGTGCTTTTTGTACATATTAATTACTATTTTTAGTTATTCTTAGTGAAAAAGTTACAAAATGATGTATTTTCCAATTAAACTGAGACTCAAAAATAGGTATAACTTACCATGTGAGGAATCAATCCATAAGATTGGATTTAAAAAATAAATCTGATATGATAAGAATACTTGTTATATTGATCGACATAATTTATCATTCACAAGAAATTACAATGCCTACAAATGATGCGATTCTAATATCATATATGATATCGACTTTATGAAAGTTAAATTAATTAACAAAAATAAATTTTGAACTAGCAATTTGAAATGGTTAATAATATGTATATGAATAATATGCATGGCATAATTTATAATTCACAACAGTAAAGTAAGTGAGCAATTAGGATTCACGGTTAAGTTTGTCACATGGATAGATGGCATGATGTTGGAGAATGGTCATAGAAAAGCATCATTCTTCTCCAACAAACTCATAATTAATAGTTTAACCTTCGCTTCATTATTTTTAACATCCATCAATTCAGCTCATCATTACTATGAATGTTGTTGCTTATGATTTAGCCTTTGACCTTCATCTTTCCGTATTACTTCAATGCATATCTTCAGGTAAGTCTAAGATAGCAAAATATAATTGTTTTCATTTTAATTATATGAATCCAGAACATATCCGAGAATAACAAGGTCAACAGAAGTAAAGATCCTGGTCTACTCCCACATTTGGTAGGACAAGTTTGGATAAGTTGAAACACAAGCACATAAGTTAGGCTTTTTCCTAAAATATAGTTCATGTACTATATACTGAATTACTATATTTTTAAGATGAGGTAGGAGAGATCATGGACCGAGTGATATTGTTCGAGATTACACGATAGACGACCAATAAAGAGGATAATTGCAAGACCTCCATTCATGAGAGATATGCATCGGCACACATAAGTTAAACAATAACTTCATTTTGATAGCTATTTATGTTGACGATTAGACCGGGTGATATGTCATTTTGCAGTGCAAGCTTTCTGGACTCATCTTTCTCGAAGGATAGCTATTTATGTTGACGATTAGACCGTCGAGCAAAGTGTATCTTCCAGTAGTGAATTATTGTCATTTTGTTCCTATAAATTGACCAACCAAATATGACTCACTATCAAAGTTAAACGATGCATGTATATAGTATATAAAAATCGATCCAACGGATATTGTGGCTACTCCTCCAATTCAATTTTACATATCATACCAAAAGTGAATCAGCATTAACCATAGTCGACATGATAAAGGAATGATCATTACTGAGGTGAAAATTTCCAACTATTTAATTTAAAATATACTGACGGGCAGAAAAAGTCTAATCCAATTGGTATGACGATTCAGATTTTGCTTCGTTGATTTTGACCAGCTCCAAGCAATTAGTCAAGAGACTGTGCGTCCCTGTATACGAAAATTGCATTAAAAATGTGTTTTAGTTTGATACATAGGTTAGTATTGAGGTAACAGTAATTCATAATGAAAATTGTTATTTAAACTATAATGACACGTGTATATGACCTATTTAATTGATGGACAAACCACTAAGTAGATACAACTATATGACATATTATTTGTTCATAGTACAATCATGTGTAGGTTGGACATGTTAGGAGAGTGAGTGACCATTCAGTCATGTATACATCAATATATTGACTTTTTTATTTGTTATGCATTTTGTAAATGAACACTACAACAGAATGATTTTTTGGTGACTAAACTGTGGTGACGGATAGATGTCTTCTAGCGATGGAAATTGACTATTGAGTCAGCAATCCATCGCCACTAATCCATTTCCAAAAGTCGTGTCGCCAGAGATTGTGGCGATGGCAGTCCGATGCTGTATTTTATTTGACAGATTTTCCATCACCGCAGTTGGAAATGCAGGTGACCTGTAGCGACGAAATTATCCGTCACTACTCCCTTAAAAATCAGGAATATTTATTCAAATGGTACTTATTTTGCCAATGAGAAACACCATAAAAAACAAAACCAATATACATGCTTGATAAGGAGTTGCACAAGGTTTGTCTGTGTATCAAGAAATATGAGAGGCACACATATTCCCATTACTAATAGTGCATGTCCTTATATACAAGTCTTCACATAGATTAAAACAAAGAGAGAACATAGAGTAGATAGCAACTCTGTGTGATCTGGAGTAGCAAATATGTAGCTTATGCACCATTATGAACTTTAATGTTGCAGCTATGTCATTGTGATCAGAAAGGATATGCGATGGATGTTGATGCCAACCTTTGCACCATTTGTGCGTATTATAAGTGCAGCGGTGCCTGTAGTGCCATCTAACTCCAATTTGTTGTGGTTGGAGTCGTGGGTCCTAGTTGAGATGTGCAGATAAGTGTCGTTGTACCAATTTTACCAAACTTAAATACCGACAGTTCCATTTCTCTTGACTAAAGTCATTATATGCGTGACTTTGCTGTAAGTGGGGTCCAATAATCAGGTCCTCTGTTCTCCCTACACACCTGAGGAGTACATGAAACCGGAACCAAGCACAACCCCCGGCTACCCAAAACCGCCTTCTTTTCTGCCATCTCATTCCTCTATTGTCCTCCCCATGATGCTTGTTCTTATGGAGACGATATTATTCGTTTAGATCCAATTCACCATATCATGATTATATAGAATATATCCTTAAGTACGTAATAATATATCCAAGAATTATTGTCCTCAACGTAAAGTGTGATCTTAAGTAAGTATATATCGAGAGGATTGTGAATATGTCAATGCAATATCAACTAAAACTTATTAGTGTCTGCCAAGGTCATGCCATGCTTCCTCCAGATTTCATGTATGGATCACTGAGAAACTGCGTTAAAAATTAACACAGTGTTAAAAGGACAATTCCAACTAATAACAATCACAAATCGCATAGAAATGGTCTCATTGTTAGGGTCGAATGTATCACCTGAACTTTCTCGTGTAAGAACATGATGTAATTGATTGTCTCTATCAACACGAATGCAGTGTTGGCATGTGGTATAATTGTACATTATAAGAATGAAGCCAAATAATCTTTTTGAAACAGGTTCAGTTATATCAAACCTATAGACACCTTCCCGAAAGGACATACTATTTGTTGAAGAGCACCAATCTTGTCGTCGATCTTAACCTTAGGCATATGCAACGATATTCATCACATGGAATCAATTAAATGTGTGAATTTTTCTGGTTAAAATGACCAGGTTATTGTCTTACTTAATCAAACTCAAAGCATACTTACTTTAGCAGATGAATGATTGGAAGCCTTTGTTTAACTTTCTTCGTAGCATTCTTGGGATTATTCTCATATCTTTTCCTTTTAACCTCACTTCCATTCATGTTACCTCTAGCCCGCACAAACCCGTTTAAAGTTAAACCAAATACTAATGAGAAGCAAGTGAACGATGGTGCACAAACATGTATATACAATACACATACATATGTGACATCCGACAATGTATATATGCATGCTCAACTAGAAACCGGTAATTGTTTTGTTTTGTTAACATCTTTCGTCCATACAATTTGAACAGTAAATGGAATGCAAATAATCGTGCGAAGAATCGAGGAGGTTCATCTTACAGACGGTGAAGTCTTAATATCATGGCCCCTTCCCCAGTGCCTCTTAGCAACCACCATTGTCTTATTCATGGAGACCTCGAATGAGATAAGATCAGTGATCCCACCAATGGCATGCTTGAAGCCCCCCACTTCGATAACCAACACCATGATCACCTCGAAGGAGAAAGATGTCTATGGAGATGGAAAACGGTTTGACACTTCCCATCTTCGTGGAGAAGAGCATCCCTGACCATATCAATAACATCGTTGATAAGAAGTTGCTAGTGTCAGAAGAAAATTTCAATAAAATTCCCGAGAAAACATCCAAGTGCTTGATATCAATTATTTAAGTTACTTTGACATGTTCAAAAGTGCAAACTAAGTAGAGAATGGAGATTAGAGATGCCCTCAAGAAGCTGGAAGATGCCAAGAAAGCTCTTACAAGGGAAACATTTAACCACAGTGGGTGGTATCCAATCATCCAAGGAACCTGCAGCATAAATGACTAGCTATACGCATCGCATACCAAGGTCAATGTTAATGAACAAATAAGCCTCCAGTTAGACTTAGAAGTAAGACATGCAAGCGACTTGTTTTTTAGAAAGCAATTGTGAAATATATCATATGATGACTCTAACTAGTGTGTTGTACAATTGTCAAGTCCCAACTGCCCATATTTGTACCTACAATATCTAATTCCAATTACAAGAGTACACATCTATATTCTGATTGTTGATAGCAATGGGCTGTTTTTTTCCATATAATTATTGCACGAGAAAATGAGGGCAAACAATCTGATTATTTAATCTGTTATATATTAGAAATCAAATGACAAAAACAAAGAACATCAAAAAGTGTAATGACGTATGACATTGAAATAAATGATTGTGTTATTGTCCTCCTAAAGTAAAGAGCCTTTTGCTTGTCCAATGAAGCTACAATGAGAAACTAATACATGAAGAACAATTTGCAAATAACTTCACAGTTATATATATGGACTGACTACATAAACAGAATTTAGAATTTGGAAAAAAAAATAGTTAGAGGAGAAAGTATGCATTCTTATCTAAGAAATATGTAGAATGTACATTACACTGAACGCAGAAGACACTTGTGAAACATATATATAGTGTGGTAAAAAAATCATAGAACTAGAATTGGAATATAAGATCCAGTCACTACTAATCTCGAACCTAGTTTGCTGCTAATTGAACCCCATTTTCCCAACTTCACGTGATCTTCAGAAGCTGGGAAACCATATGATCAACGGCTGGCTTCGGTCTGAACTGAAAAATGTAAGGAAAATGTAATGTTTCAATCAAGGTTTTAAAAATTAGATCGGACATTGAACCGGTTAGTCTTCAGTTTGGTCCAACCGAGTTGGACCGTCGGTCCAAACCGGTCGGACCGGTGATGATGTCAGCGTGACGTCATCATTCATATCGACCCGGAAAAAATCGGACCGAGCTTAATTTATTGGTCCGACCGGTCGAACCGGTTTTTTGAACCAATAAAACCGGATAGATATATGTAAATATGTATTTATACATCAATAAAATAATCATTTAAAATATCAAATCTTTCAACATAAAAACATGATTGTCTATTTCAAATAAAACTCTACAAAAGGTAGTCAAATTTTCTAGCATTATATATGGATATAATATTGTAATAATTTATTTATAGTTATTTTTAGAAAATTACCCCAAGAAAATAGTGGAACAAGTTATATTCCAAAAAAGAGAGGGACGTAACTGAAATTGTAGAATTTAAGAAGGGTACAAGTGATAAAACCCTATTATTTCATTATTTAAACCTTTATTTTTAAAAATATACTAAACGATCAAATCCGGGTCAATCCGGGTCAACTCGATCCGACCACCGATCTGACCTGATTTTTTATTTTCTTTTTTTTAAATAATTACCTAAAACCGATCGAACCGATCGGGTCAGGGCCAGTTCCCGGTCCAACTGGTCCGACCGACCGGTCCGGTTTTTTAAACCCTGATTTCAATTCATAAGAGAAAACACAATACACACATATAAATTGAAATTGAGATTAAACAAAAACATGTTATTTTGAATTTTCCCAAGTAATCCTTCCATACATAGCCATTAACATGTCCGTCCAAGATACCATAACTCTAACTATTAAACGCTATCATATGTTATATTCAATGACACATTTTTCCACATAAACCATCCATCCATTACTATATATTAACCAGGGGTTCTTCCCCCGACATCCATTACTTGATCTTTTTAAAAATTCCATTTGTGTCCCCATTGGTTTTGTTTGCAAGGCCGTCCACCTCGGTCTTCATAGAGGCTGCGACCGGAACATGGGACCGCCGATAACCTTTCGGGAACTTCCGGATTAGGGAAGACCTCTCCGCCGGCATCCCTCCCACCCCTCACGAACGCAGCTACCATCTTTGACAAAACACATCACCAAATGCAAGGCTACCTGCTTCTCGACGAGGTTCTCCCTCCCCCATGCTCTCAACCGAGTACAACCACAGCGTTCGTGATCCCGAGTCCATGGGAGCAAAGAGAAGCCTCTCTCTCTTGTGCCTCCCATCGCCGTGACCCAAAACCCTATCGTCAAACACTAGCATGTTCTCTCTCTTCTCATCCGTCGCACAAATCCCTAACTCCAACCACCTTGGTTCATGTTCCTCATTATATGCTATGGGGTTCTCATGCAGACGAGACCCACTTTGAATTTTAGCAGTTTTTGGTGCCTCTACCATAGCAAGATGATCCCGAGTTTGCTATAGAAACTGCATGAAGTGGGGTTGAGACCTGCAGTATTATCCCAGAATCTACAGTTCTTGTCATAGTAAAGAACAATCATCTTGTCTGGATCGTGGTTTTGGGTACAATTTAGCAAACATCAAGAAAAAATAGTAACCATTTTAAAATATTAATTGCTAGGTATATAGCAACTGATTTCACCGTGAATTTAAGGAATCAATTGTTTCTCAACAATACTCTAGCAGTAAATAAAGTGGGTAATCCCCTGAACATGATATACTTCAATTCGTCTAAGTATTATCTAAAAGGATGATAAAGTTTTTTAAGTGCAGACTATCGTTTATAAACTTTTCTTACAAGGTCTTGCATGATGAAAGAACAACGTCACCTCCCTCATCCATCTCCTCTCTTACTCACCGTAAGTTGACCGTTGTGATCCCGCGTGGGGAGACCCACTCCATCTCATCGTCCGTCTCACGGCCGCTCCTTCGCCGCCTCCACCCTTAACTTTTCCCACAATATAAGAATACCATGTATGCAAGGATTCAACCATATACTAATATATGGAATTCCATTTTAAAGGAAATATGGATGCAAACAAGAGAAAAATAACGATATAGAAGTTGCCATATCTTTATCTTTTTTTAAATAGGGATTTGGATCACAAATACTTGGGGGTGCAAATGATCATATCCATATTTAGATGTTACCATATCCTTATCTACTTTTAAATTTGGTTGCATGTAAGGATATGGAGGATATATATCATGTTACCATGTCTTCAAGAAATGGATACCAATTGCATATGGATAGTGTTGGAGATACTTTATAGATTAGCTTAAATATACATGTATTCGGTAGTTTGAGCATTATATAAATGTATTAAATGTATTTAATTCATCATAAGAATATAATTACATAATTAGTATTTCAGTGTGGTAAGTATTTATTTATATAATATAATATGTATATATTGATGGATACTATGTCAGATTGGATTTGGATATATTCATATGTATTTACATCTCTACAAATACTTTTTTCTAAATAGCATGTCACATGTATATTGAATGTCGTTTATATAGAGATGTCATAAGAAGTTTCGTCATTTTAGTTCAATGACTGTTGCCATCGAAAAAGTCCATGGAATGGGCAAAGGGACCTCACAACTCTCCAAAAGATTCAATTCTTTGACATGAGACGAGACATTTTTCTGTCGCTTGATTACATGTTTATACATATAATACACAGTCTTTACTTAATCTGAAAAAATATATAAAAAATAATATGCTTTTTATTGAGAGTATATATCTTACTATACAAAATCATTCAAGCGATTGAACAAGGTGTTTTAAATCATGATTCCAACTGATTGTAGGTATATCAATTCTGAGGTATAACTATTTATGTGTCATTAAATGTCTTATATAAAAAATGTAATTGTTGATCACATCGAATCAAAAATGTAACTGTTGATCACATTGAATATTTTTTTGTTTCAATTTCAGTTTCTCTGTTTTTGGTCTAACGTCTAAATGATTTGAATAAAGTATACATTTTCTTTTCCCGTGCTTTTCACCGACATCTTTGCATGACAATGTTATATATTAAATATATGAATAATAATAATATTTTTGAATTAAAGATGACCTTTTATAGATTAAATAACATATATAGGGACTCAATCGAATATAAAAATAATTCATTTTCTCTACCGTCGTAGCCACTTTTAGATGGTTGTTGATAAATTATTTATTTTGATGGCAACATACAATGATAATATTACAAGTTTTTTTATATGGATGTGAATACAAAGACAAATATGATAATATAATTTCTTTACAAGTAGAGATATAATTGTAGTAATTAATCTAATTGTTTGACCATTTTAGACATTACCAGCATAACGTCTTTCTCCCCCGTGCTTTGCACGAGCTACCTGCTAGTAACTACTGTTAGGAGGGCACTCACATGACATGACATTAAGACAATTTTTTTGCATCACAGATTGGATAGCTGTAGAAATCTTAACTACCATATGAACATATAAACTTAACATGTTTTGGCGGTTGAAAGAATTTTAATTAGAGCTGTAGGTGAACAAGTTTGAGAAACTATTGCAAATTATGATGGCAAAAAGGTTGCATTATGATACAAATGAATATGAAGCATGTGATGCTCTTTTCGTGTATTAGCACCACCACACGAACCAAACCAAACAATTCTTCTCCATCTATTATTTATTATATTTTGTAACAAGAAAGATGCCATGTCTTGCCCACAACAGAGTAGGATCATGCATGCAGAAGCCCAACTACGTAGCCATGCTGCGCATGACCCGTAGCTTCCCTGCTTCAAAGTCCATAATTGGCATATCTATGCCCCAGATCCACTAAACATGATATGGAATTGAATAATTATACCTGAAACAACAACCTATCTGAAATTCATTGCAAGAAGTAGAGAAGCATATAACAAATGAAATAGGAACAAACTTAAGCAAGATGAGAAATAAAACTTGGTTTAGACATCTCACATCATACGATGAAGCACTGATTGCCCATAATTAATAACACATTTAATCTCCACAAGCAATAATAGCAAGGACTCATAATGAACAACTCACAAACTTTCTCCATCTGACATTAGACTTCTCTAGAACCAAGCAAGCAATGACACTTAAAATCTCCAAATCTTAGGCTAGCTAACTACCGCTAAACATCAGCAAACATTCATATTTAAAGCAAACAATGACGTGAAGATCCCAAACTGATCTCCGAGATGACCTTTGCCATATATTGATACTGATAGGTCTACAAACATTCAAAATGTGTCTCCGAGATGGTAATTGAGATGGTTAATGTCAAACTATTACCTCCATTTGAAAGGGAGATTATAAATTCAGATGAAGAGCATGGAGAATAACAAATATTTCTAAAGATTCTTCCGACCAAATAGAATGTGTATTTCTAAAACTATTTAGCATTATTTATATACCAAAATTATATTTTAAAGAAAACTTAACCATAACATAATGTATATTTCTTACCCACTATCTTCATGCTCGGCCCTTCGATAACAACCGTAGTCTGCATGTTTGTCATCTGCTCGCCTATTACCATTTTGTTCCAACCACCCACATTCCTTGCACTTCATCAACAAAAATCAAAATCCAAGTGAATCTATTAGACATACATGCATTTGGAAACAAAATACTCTACTCAACTTATAATATAAAATGTTCATTTACAAGTTAAAATAAACGTTTAGGTACAACTATAACAACTTCCAAGCAAGACAATTATTGAACCTATTGTTTATGTATTATTCATATGATGGAGAATCAGATGTTGGAGATGGTAGAAACTGAAAACTACATAATCAATTAGGACTACAAAATTTTTTTGGTAAAACATGTATTAAATACTCCTTGAGTTCCGGAATCTCAGAATGTGGAATCTAACCTATGGCATCAAATATATATTTTAATCTGATCATGTACTTATCATTACATGATGATAACTATTTAGGAAACAGAGTTTCTTTCTGTCCTTAAACCCTCCTTTTAAATCAAGGTTCTTAATCACATCGAATAACAATGCTTAGAAAAAGACTCCTTGATTACTCCATTTAAACTATTTTTTCAGCAAAACTTAATCTCCAGATAATGATACAATATATATGTTAAACCACATACACGACAATGTGATAGTTTAGATCAATTTCAATCAAAAGTATTCCTTTAAGAAGACTAATTACATGGAGAATTAATGTTATAAAAGGAGAGATCAATAACCAGTCTTTCACATCCTCTATAGTTTTATTAGTTTAGAAGCTCGAAAAGAGAAAATTTGGTTGTATGTTATAAGAGAATGGTCTCCAGTGGTCATCTTTAATGTCTAGCAGCATATTCGATTTTTTCTATGTTGTCTTTTCTGACAAAACAAGGCCGACACAATAAGGATATAAATATTGTTCTTAGAACTAAAAGATTAAGAACAAGCACAATCTCTTCATCTTCACATCATCTATTAAATAAATATTTTATTTATAAACATTATGATCTTTTATTTATAGACCATAAGGTGACACTGGAAACATAATACAGATGATAAATAGCAGCTTTTCACTAGAATCCCAATCTCTTATGCATCATATGATATAAAAAGAAACAACAATTATATTACTGTTATAAACAAATGTTACTAGCAATTTTATTGCAGATGTTACCTGTATCCAACTTTTTTCATCCCCGTCTCTTATTCATCACTTTGTCACTTTAGATTGGCTCATTCTTTTTTGTTATATTAGACATCCCACGCCTCTATTCCATGGAGAAGATTTATGAGGTTGATTCCAAAAAGAATACATTAGTTCAGGTACACACTTTGCTAGTTACATGTTGTGCTATGTATGATATCTCAATTAGTCAACAACTAACGGTCTTATAATATCTCCCATCATGTTCCAATACCATGTATCACAAAACTTATGAAATACAAATAGAAGCAACCCTCAAATGGTATAACTTAGAATAGCACCTATCTAGTAGCACAATTATCAATTTTATTATTAAGATAAATAGGAGAATTATGCCCTTGAAAATCTCCAAGAGTTTGACTCTGAAAATTAATCACGAGAACGAGAAGGACATCTTATGCCGAAGGTCTAGATAACAGTTTTTTAGCATACTTCGTATAAAATTTTATTTCAGTATGCAACTCTCCTAAAAAGGTTGCACACAGAGGAGAGAGCATATGATGTGGATTCAGTTGAGGTATGACATTGAGATATAATGACAATCTAAGGTTGACATGCGGATGTTGCGGATTTAGTTGAGCAACATCAATTATATCAATGTTATAAATAAAAAGAATGAGCCAATCTAAGGCTGCCTTTCTCTCCAAACAAACATAATATGGTGCATCATGTCAAATGCTAAAACTGCATTACTAGATGTACTTGCAATTACGATACCCTTTTGACTGGATTTTCAACACCCATCATTTTGAGATGTTGGAAGTAGCATCTCTATGTAACGTAAGATGTTTGAGTGCCTTACTCGATCTAACTCCTCCTCTTCGACACATGTATCCACTGTTCTCCCTCCTCCTTTGCTCTCCCATTTTTCCTATCTTTATTTAACTCTCACATTTTCCATATCTTGTTTAACTCTTTAATTCATCAAGTCAACGATGAGAGTTTTTGTTAAATTGTAATTCTGAGTGATATGCAGCTGGTGGGTAGTAAATTCATAAGCAAAGTCAGCCTAGTGCAAGCATTATAGTTGCAATGATCTACAACCCAACTAATCCACTGTTGCATACAAGTTAGGAACCTTAAACATCTTCAAAGATCGAATCACTTTCTTGAGACAACGTAACTTCTAAGTCATTTTATGGGAGTTCGCAATGTCTCAAAGGTCCAAAACAAGATATCTAAAACCATAAACTTCAACCAAATATTTTTCATATCTACAAAGAAAGGCTAACTTCATTGATCATTGATGAATACTCATTCATCACTCTTTATTCTTTTATTTTAGCTATTCTTCTTGGCAAAATAGCATGCATATAGTTGTAAATACAATAAATTACCAGTAGACATGCTTCTGTTAAATATTAATAATTAGCATGTATTTGTGCAAAAATAAAAGAATAAAGAAATAAAGAAAAATAAGGAAATATTTAGAATAAATATTGATGACCAAATCCCAAGAGATGGCTCAATATGGGCCTGATCGCCAAATAAAATAAGTAGAGAGAGATAGGGCCATTCAACATTGCATATATTCCTTCTTATTTGTACATATTTTATTTTCACAAAAATTAAATAAAAATATGTTTCTATTATCGTGTATATATTTCTAAAAATAAAATAAAAAACAAAAATATAAAAATAAAATATAAACAAAATAAATTCTCTCTCTCCACATTGTACATACCATGTCTATATGTATATATCACTATTTATTCCATCCTTGTCCAATCAATAAAAATAAAATAAAAATTATTTTATACTTTAAATTTTATGATGTAAATATATAAAATATAAAATTAGAGTATTTATACAAAAATAAGAAAATAAAAATAAAAATATAAAATACATAGGTATTTTATACCTGTATATAATATAATATATAACATAATTTATTTTTCAAAAAAATAAATAAAAATCACTAAAAAAGTTTGAAAATAAATAAACATTTTTCATTTTGTAAATATTCTAAATAAAAATCGTTTTCTATTTTTAATTTAATTTACGAATCTTTTTGACCTTGGAATATTCTGATTGGTCCACGGGGGATTGTTGACCCCTGGTCAACTCCCCCTCCCGGACCAACCTGCGCCCGTATCCATTTTGTGCCCGATTTCTTCAAATTTTCAGGAACAGATCATGGCTCCTTCCGCCCCGATTTTTGCACCTAATCCTTCCCCTTGGATCCACGACCCTTGCGGATCCCTAGGGAAGGTCGGATCTCCTTCGGTTCACATGCCCGTGCCTGTTCAACCTCGCCTCCTGGGAAGTGCTATAAAGCCTTCATTTCGATTCCCAGCTCCGTAGCTCTCGCTACAAGC
The DNA here is from genome assembly GCA_037367405.1 of Ottelia alismoides. NCBI lineage: Eukaryota > Viridiplantae > Streptophyta > Magnoliopsida > Alismatales > Hydrocharitaceae > Ottelia > Ottelia alismoides. Next base: position 49,626 of record JAZKJV010004114.1, read on the forward strand.
CTTTCTTTTTCCCTAGAGACCTTCCCCTAGGTGACAGCTACCGGATGCTTCCTTTGGTGGTCGGAGAGAGCGCCTGTAGCCGAAGCTCAAGGCACGTGGCCGGAGCGCCGCCACGTTCGAGCCTCAATGCCCGCTGCAAATCAGTTCTTCCCTGCTAATAGTATAGTAGTATACTGTTTAGGTGTGGTTTTCTCGATCTGCATGCATTTAGTGTAATGTTTACAAGTTCTGTTCTGCATAACGCATGGAGAGTGCTGGGATTCACTGTAAGTATACCTTCTTCTGAGCATGCATCATAGTTTCTCGTTTGCATTCTGATTTCCGATTCCCCTATTGTTTTACAACTTAAGGTAAAAAGGAAATTGGGACTGAACGGTAGACGTGCTTGTGTGTTCATATAAATTTCAAGTGATAACCTAACACTAAAATTGGGACTGAATTGAGCAGGTCGATTTAAAAAAATTGGAATAAAAAGAACCCCTGTTTTCGGGTGCATAAAGCCCTCATTGTTTGTTTTACTTGCAAGTGAGAGAGAGACGACCCTAGGATAGAGCCAAGTCTGGATTTCTTACTTACTCTTGGTTCTTTATTTTCAGGCGATTAGCTACTTTTCAGTGAGGAATATGGGTAGCCGTATTTATACGGTCCGGACTTCCTTAGTAGAGTGGGAGGTTTAGAGGACGCTTTAATCCTCAAGGAACGGACTTCTGTCTGTACTTACTCCTATACTGGCTGAAAGTAGGCCAAACTAGTCGTAAGAATCGGGTTAGTCTGTAGGAAAATACAGGCACCTAACAGCTCGTTAATCTTTCCAAGATTGTATTTCTCACCAACTAAAATTGACAAGATAATTCGGCCGAACTCTTACGGCCATCACTTGTTGAGTTGGTGAAATTGAGGGTTTGGATCGTGTTTGTATTGTGTGAGTTTACTCCGCACATTTACGTGCACCGTAGAACTAGCGCCTCATTGAATATCGTGTTCTAATCGGTTCTTTTGACATCGAAGATGACTGATTGGGGGGATATTTATTCGGACTTTGCGAATCTCCCGTTGAACCCTCCAAGAAGTATGTCTTCACAGGTCCATGCGCAACGTGGACCAACCTGGACGCATGACCCTCTTGAGCCCAAGATCATCAGGATGGTTACTCTTAAACCATTCCATTTCTATCTTCCCACCTCACCGAGGAAGACCATCGCCTCGGTGAGAATATCTTGATTCATAAATCCTCTTCTAATCAAGAACACCTTGCTGATTCAGGCGATATGGAAGACACAAGTAAAATGCCTCCACAAAAGAAAGAAGAGGAAGAAGAGAACCATGAAGACTCAATGAGAATGATACTTGCCAGATTAGCTGCATCTGAGCAGCAACATGCACCACTCCGAGCTCAGTTAGGACAGCTCAACGTTGGGGTCGAACCACCAATGGATGCGGCGTACAACCCCGGACAATATCAAATTCATAATTACTTGAGTCCGGCCGAACCCACTGTTGACTTTGAATTGAAGCCGCATTTTCTGAACCTACTGCCACATTTCGATGGGAATGCTTCTGAGGAGCCATATGCATTCCTAAGGGACTTTGAGCTCATCTGTGCTAACCTCAAACATAATAATGTTAGCCAGGATTATATTAGGCTCAAAGCCCTTCCATTTGCCTTGGGTGGAAAAGCCGATTACTGGGTGAAGAATCTTGGAATCATCGTCACCACTTATGCCCAGTTCAAGGACCTATTCCTAAAGAAGTTCTACTCGTTGAGTAGAACTAACATGATGAGGACGCGCATTACAAGTTTTTCCCAATTACCCCATGAAGCCTTTTGTGATGCTTGGGAAAGATTCAAGGACATCCTACAGAAGTGTCCCTATCACAATTTAGATGATAACATCTTGGTCCAATCATTTTTCACTGGTCTTAACCCTGAGTTGCAGGGTTTAGTGAGCGCTGCCTGTGGAGGCAGCTATACATCACGAGGAGCAGATACCGTCTGGAGGGTATTCGAGCAGATGGCTGAAACTAGCCGCTCACAGATGGCCAGCAGGGCCTATACACCATCCCCCAGTTCACTCTCATCTGGAGGGGGAAAACCAGCTGTAGTCGATCTCTCTCAGGATGTGATCCCTAGCATGGGACTCCTTGCTGACAAGCTTACTGTAGTCGAGAGGATCGACAGGAGGATTGATGAGTTAGACCGGAGCGTCTCCAAACTTCCAAAACAGATGGAGGAGTTGACTGAGAAGGTATCTAAGATAAAGATACCTGCCGTGACTGCACCATCTGCTCCCGTATACTGAGTTCACCATGTTCAGGAGCAGTTGGTGTCAGGGCAACCCCAGCCGTGGGAGCAGGACCAATCCTACACCCACTCTTTCCAGCAACCACCTCCATTAGCAGAGACAGTGGAGGTGAATGGAGTATGGTACACTCAGGACCCTACCAGGCAGGGAAGTACGGGAGACCGACCGACCTACCAACGTCCCCTGACCTTTCACAACACTGCATTCACCTCCGCACCACCTCCTTCACAGCAGAGCCATGGATTCCAGCCACCCCAGCAGCAGCAGCAGAGGCAGTACTCTGGCCAACATGGCCAGTCTTCCCGTTCTTCCCAGTCTTATCCACTTCCTTCTTCGTCTAGTCCCGTGGATATTCAACAGCAGATACTCGACGAGCTACGTTCCTACAGGAATGAAATTCATGACTTACGGGTGGATGTCAACCGCCTATCCAGATGGCGAGACGAGCAGACTGCACTCTCTACCTCTATCCCAGCCCAAGTTTAGGCTGACCCCAATAGCCTGAACAGATCTAGTTCTCAGTAGCACTTTGGTCAGGTATACTATTCAACATCTCCTAGATCTGAACATGAGATTATTTCGTGTGACGAGGCTAACCACATGTCACTCAGGAGCGGAAGGACCGTGACCGTACCTGACCGAGTGAGGGATACGAGGAGGGGCATCTCTGAAGCTCTACCTGAGGAGTCTTCAAAGGACGAGGAGGATATGCATCATATTTCGGAGCCCCATCAGCATCATTCGAGGATTTCTACTCAGGGAGACGAGAGGAGAAGGAGAGCACGTATGCAGCATCGGCAGCATGGATACACTTCCGAGTCTACGGAGGACCTTGCATCTCCGGTTGTGGCTGATACCACTCCAGCTTCTATTCCACAACCTGTAGTAGATAGTTTTGATTTCGATCCCATGTTGCATCAAAAAGATTCATGTATGAAGAACTCTGTTTCCGTTAATGCCAAGAATGATCTTTCAGTTCATGATTCAGACTCTTTATCTTATGTTTCTCTAGCTTCCATCCCTTTCCCCCATCATGCTCTTACGGCAGGAAAGCGCATCAAAAAGATTCAAAAAGATGACCCTGATATGGCACGGTTTTGTAAAGAAAATATCACAGTTAAGGTGCCATTTGATGAATATGTGGCTAACCATCATGCCTTCCAAAAATACCTTAAGGTAAGATGCACACCTACAAGGGTTAGCAGGAAGAAAGATAACCGAAATATAAAGACACATGTCTTATCAGTAGCCACAACCTATTGTCTCAAGAATCAGACTTTGCCAAGGAAAAAGAGAGACATGGGTGCTCACTATGTGGAGAGTCGTATTGATGACATTGCGTTTGCACACACACTCTTAGATAATGGTTCTTCGATTAACTTACTTCCCTTAGCATTATATCAGAAATTGGAGTTGGGACCACTTCGCAAATCTAGAGCTTTACTCCAATTTGCAGATCGTTCAGTGAAGAGACCTAAGGGAGAAGTGAAGAACGTAGTTATCTCGATTGAGGGATAGAACTATCAGGTTGACTTCACAGTCTTGGACATGGAGACCCCCAATCATTGGAGAGAATCTCAGATCATTCTCGGACGACCCTTCCTTAGGACCGCAGGTACAGCTTTCGATTATGGTACGGGAATGATGAAGTTTCGTTCTCCAGGCGGAGAAGTGAACCTTGAGATGAAGCAAACCAAGTGTCAGCGACCCGATTCAGAGTGCAGCACAGAGTACTCATCTTCAGAGGCAGATTGCAGTATGATTAGCACAATTGGGATTTGGGGACAGATTCCTTCAGGATAGAGCGAGCCCCTTTCATCTGAAAAGGGTATAGTGGATGATGCAGTTTGACAGGTGTTGTCTGATCTTGTTAGAGATGCATCAACCTATTCCCATGATGACATAGAGATCCATCCGGATCTGTCAGTTCCATCCTCTTCGGAACAATCATGGGACATAGATGATGAGTCGGACGTGGCTTTTGCCGATTGTTTGGATATTTTTGACGATCTGACTCCCGATACTTCTGATTTAGTGGCGAGTACTACTCAGCTTAGCCCACCTTCATGCATCACGGAACCAGATTCAGTTCAACCAGATTTGCTTGATGATACCACATTACCAGAACTAAAATCACTACCTCCTACACTCAAGTATGCCTTTCTTGCGGGACCCAAAGAGAGATATCCTGTCATCATTAGCTCAGACTTGACTTTAGAACACGAGTCTAGGTTGTTAGAAGTCTTAGAGAGGAACCACAAAGCAATAGGCTGGACAGTGTCAGATCTCGTGGGGATCAACCCTGCTCTCTGCTCGCACCACATTTTTACTGAGGATAATGTGAGACCTTCTCGTGAGTTCCAAAGGAGACTTAACCCCAATCTATGGGAAGTGGTGAAGAAAGAGATTGAGAAATGGTGCAAAGCAGGGTTTATATACCCTATTTCTGACTCCAAGTGGATGGCCCCGCTTCATGTTGTCCCGAAGAAGTCGGGAATTCAGATGGTCACCAACGAGGAGGGGGTAGAGATCGCGACATGAGTACCTACGTCGTGGCGTGTCTGTGTTGACTACAGGCGCCTGAATGCTGCGACCAAGAAAGATCACTTTCCCTTGCCTTTTATTGATTAGATCTTGGAGAGACTAGCAGGGAAAGAGTTCTTCTGTTTTCTTGATGGGTACTCAGGCTACAACCAGGTGGCCATGGCACCCGAGGATCAGGAAAAGACCACATTCACATGTCTATGCTTTCAGGCGCATGCCATTTGGGCTTTGCAATGCTCCGGGCACATTTCAGCGGTGCATGATAGCCATATTTGCCGAGATGATGGGAGATTTCCTGGAAGTATTCATGGATGACTTCTCGGTCCATGGCGATTCTTTTGATACATGTTTAGTGCACTTGGACCGAGTCCTCACGAGGTGTAGAGAGGTGAATCCGGTACTCTCCTGGGAGAAGAGTCACTTTATAGTGACGGAGGGTATCGTGTTGGGCATGTCATCTCCAAAAGGGGAATGGAGGTTGACCCTGCCAAGGTGGAGGTGATCAAGAAACTCGATCCACCTACCAACGTGAAGTCAGTGTGGTCATTCTTAGGGCATGTCGGATTCTATAGGAGATTCATTCAGGATTTTTCAAAGATCGCCCGCCCACTGATTGAGCTCTTAGGGAAAGACACAAAGTTCATTGTAGATCACAGGTGTCTGGAGGCCTTTGAGCTCTTGAAGAGGAAGATTTGTGCCTCGCCTATCCTACAAGCTCCTGACTGGTCTCTCCCCTTTGAGATCATGACTGACGCTTCAGATTTCGCTATAGGAGCTGTGTTAGGACAACAGCGAGAGGGGATTCCATTTGCGATTCACTATGCGAGCAAAGTATTAGATCCTACACATAAAAATTATACAGTGACCGAAAAGGAAATGCTCACTGTAGTATGGGCCCTCGATAAGTTCATATCATATATTTTGGGCTCTAAGGTGACAATTTATACTGATCACACATCCATTCGATACTTAATGGAAAAGAAGGATGCGAAAGCGCGTCTTCTTAGGTGGATTTTACTCCTCCAGGAATTTGATTTGGAGATAAAAGATAAACCTGGAGTGAAGAATGTTGCGGCTGATCATCTTTCTCGGATTGAACTTAAGGATTCTCCTGATTATGAGCGGATTAGAGAGACCTTCCCAGATGAGTCAATTTGTGCTATTGACTCACTCCCGTGGTATGCAACTTGTCTCCAAGAAGGTTCCCCATGGTTGGACTAGGAGCAGCATTGATCGGCTGAAGTCGGATTCGAGGAGATACCACTGGGACGATCCTTTCCTTTTCTTCGAAGGATCGGATTGCATTTGGAGAAGGTGTATTCCTCAGGAGGAATACCAGAGTGTCCTCACATATTGTCATTCACTTGAGGCTAGAGGACACCATTCGGGAAAGAGAACCGCTCACAAGGTACTGCAATGTGGATTGTATTGGCCGACCTTGTTTAGAGATGCTATTGATTTTGTGCGATCGTGCCCAATTTGTCAAAGGATGGGAGGGACAATTGGACAGAGAGATGAGATGCCCATGCAATCGATGATTATTTGTGATGTTTTTGATGCATGGGGCATAGATTTTATGGGTCCCTTTCCCAACAACCAAGGACATGAGTACATATTGTTGGTGGTTGATTATTTATCCAGGTGGGTGGAGGCTATCCCAATCCGAACCGCAGACAGCAAGACTGTCTGTAAGTTTGTGAGAGACCATATCATTGCTAGGTTCGGGGTGTCAAAAGTTTTGATCTCTGATGGGGGTAGCAATTTTGTGAACCGAGATATGAGATCTTTAGCTAAGGACTATGGATTTGAGCATAGAGTTACTAGTCCTTACCACCCACAGTCTAACGGCATGGCAGAGGTTTCAAACAGAGAGGTGAAGAGTATTTTACAGAAATTGGTTCGTCCCGATAGGAAGAACTGGTCTCAGCTTTTGGACCAAGTTCTGTGGGCCTATATGACAGCCTACAAGACACCATTGGGTACTTCACAATTTAGAATGATCTATGGCAAGCCATGCCATTTGCCCGCAGAGTTGATTCATAAATCCGAATGGGCAATTAAGAAGATTAACTGGAGTTGTCACCTAGAGAAACTTTGTCGAGACTTGAACTTGAACGAGCTCGTGGAAATCCGAAACAAGGCATATGACAACAGTTTGATTTATAAGGACAAAGTAAAAAGATGGCATGATCAGCACATTAGGTGCAAAGACTTTGTCCCTGGACAAAAGGTATGGTTTTTCAATGCCAGGTTGAAGATGTTCCATGGGAAGCTCAAATCAAAATGGACGGGTCCCTTTGTTGTTAAGAAAGTGCACGAGAATAGAAGTGTAGAGATAGCTAATCTCACAGATGGTGCACAGTCTCATGTGGTAAATGGACAATTGTTGAAGCATTTTGTTGATTCAAAAGAGCAGTTAGTCCAAGTCGAGGTCATCAACTTCATGCAGAGCGAGCACAGAGCAAATACATCATATTACTCATCATGAAGATGCAACATCAAGATTCAACATCTTAGAAGATTCATTCTTCTTGTACATTCTCCCTTCTTTGTATATTCTCCAGATCACATCGGTTCTTACACTTACTCTTGTCCTATACTTAGGCTTACCAAGGGCCTAAGTATAGGGGGAGCTGATGCCCTCCATGTGTATACTCATCCATTTCTACTTTTGACCTCGTTCGCCCCATTTTTGCTCTTCTTCTACACTTAGGCTGATTAGAGCCTAAGTATAGGGGGGCGGATCGACTTCTATTATTTTAGTCATCCTACGCTTAGCACGAGATATGTCTTTTTCTCGTTTCTTGTGCCATGAGGACATAGTACATGCTAAGTATAGGGGAGCGTGTATATATTACATATATACTTTACCCATAGCTCGTACTTTCACGTATTTTTGTATATATTATACAATAATTATGGGGTGGGTAAAAAAATTCAAAAAAAAACCAACAAAAATCTCTTAAAAAATATATATATTCAAAAAAATCCCTTATTTACTTAAAAAAAACTTTTTAAAACAAAAGTCCTTTCTTATTTACTTATCTTTTTCAAAAAAATTGAAAAAAAAAGAGAGCAAAACTTTTTCAAAAAAAAACTTTCTTCTTTTCCTTTGTTTTTTAAAAAACTCTTGAAAAAAAAGCAGAACTTTTTTTCAAACAAAAAAATCTCTTCTTTGCTTTTGTTTGTGAAAAAACTTTTCTAAAACTTAAAAAAAATCATCATCAAAAACACAAAAAAACTTTCTAATAAGTTGGTTTAATCCCTGACACAATTCACTTTCACACAAGAGTAGTGATGTTCAAGAACACTTGGTTTATGAGGACTTCAGAATTTGAGTTAACCAGCCTTAGTCATTAGGGTCTTGGACTTAATTATTCACGTTCCCCTAGTTTGAAAGATTTGTGTGCTATATTGCATGCTTAATCTCTACCTTAAGAATATGATCAACACCTCACATACACGACTGCAGTTATGATGAGATGAGTTGAAATTTCACTTGAGGATCTGGGATGAGGGATTTGAGTTTGGACTTGATTTGATGATGCTTGAGAATGGGATAAAAATCAATGAAGGCTTCATGAAATCTGAGTGTCAGCACCTTTAGCCAGTATGAGAACATGGTTCTTGTACTATCTCTTAGCATTTACCTATTTGCCAGGGTGTGATAAAATAAAAAATGTTGATCAGTGTACGCCAACTCTTGGTAAAAGCAGTGGAGCTAGCTAAAAAAATACCACAAAGCAATGAAATGTCAAAGAAAAGCTCTCATTCCATACAAAGTCAAATTTCAAAAGAGCTTCCACCAAAGGCGAACGCTCCCAACCATTTCAAAGTATCCACTTGGACCACCGCTATTAGGACCAGGAGTCGAGCTTGCACCAAAAAAAGGCTCTGCATCGTAAATGCTACAAGTCTGGGTGTAGAAGGTACGATAGGTACTCAAAAAAAGGCACACCCCGGTGTACTCCCAAGAAAACAAGTGCAGACGGCTCCAACTTCTCTTGACGGACGCACTGATCAACACCAAAAATATGCGTTGCGTAATAAGGCACTTGAGAGGATCCTTCTTCCAATGAGAGGGAGAGAAGAAATGACGCAAACCTATGCCCTCCATCAACTGGCCTTGCATCTACACTTTTAAGTCTGACAACTAAAGAGACGGTGGATTGGATGCAAGAAATGGTTTATTCCCTAGTGTTGAGGATCGGGTCCTTAGGAGAGTATCTCGGACTGGAACCTTGGGTGACATTGTGACTCTACTCTTGTAACTGCGGTCAACACTTAAAGTCATATCTCTACTATATATGTCTACAAAGAGAGTCTGATGATTAGGAAAATTGGATACCTTTTGACTAGAGCTTGGTTCAGCTTAGAATTTTAGGATCTCTAAAACCAAGAGTTCTTGAACGGATCAAGTCTTGTATTTACATGCACAGTCAGGGGTTAATCCAACTTATTCATTCTTTATTTGCTCGAGGACTAGCAAAGTTTAAGTCTAGGGGGTGATGAATCCACGATTCATCATCTCAATATCTTGATCTTAACAAAATCCCCGAGTAAAATCCCAGAAAAATGTGAATAAATTCATTAAATTAACAAAATATCTCTTGTAAATAAAATACACTAATTATTGTATATTAGATTGTACAAAATAAACTACACATAAAAAGCTGCAAAAAATAAAGGAGTTTTATACATGTAAATAGCCCAAAACTTCATGTATTTTTAATAATTTCATTTCAACTCCTTTTTGGCTAATTTTTTCTCCAACGTGTTCATATCAATGTATATAAAAATAAAAAAATACAAAACAAATTTTATCTCAAATAAATGCTCCTAGATCCCAAAGGGAAGAAAGTCGTAACGACCAACTTCCAAGCCAAATTCCCGCTCTGTATGAACTCTTTCACCAAACTCACTTTTAAAGTTCAAGTTAGAAAATTATCTATCAAACGGAAGTGATTTCATTAAAATCAGAGCTCATTTGCAAAAGTTGGGTTTTGGGACCTAGATGTACATTGTATATATTCCTTCTTTCTTCATTTTTTATTTTATCTTTACTAATTACTAAAAATACAAAAATAACATGATTGTGTTGTATTTTAATTGTAGTATTTTATTGTATTTTTCCGTTGTAAATATCTCTTATTAAAAAGACAAAAAAATACATATTAGAAAAGCAAACAAAAAAATTGTACTTGTTGTATGTATTCCCTTGTAAATTCTCCACTCTTTTTCCTTCTTTATATATTTTGTTGTATTTAAAGTAGCCTACTTTATTTCATCTTATTTATTTATTTTACATTTTCTACAATAACCACCATTCAACTCATTCTACCACCAACCTCCATTCAACCCCACCATTTCTTAAACCTCCCATTCAACTCCATTAATAAAATAACCTCCCACCATGTTAATAACCTCTCATTTCCTCTTCTTTATATACATCCCATCCTCCTCAATTTGCACTTGATCCATCTTTATGTGAGGAGAGCCTAGTTCCCAGAGTTGAATCGGTGACAGCGACGCAACCGCGGTCGAGCGACGAACAACCCTCTCTCCGGTGTGATCCGTTGGCTTTTTGGCCAACATTGCAACCGCAACCACGCACTGCTCGAGCTCATCGCTCGCCAGTGATTTGAGCGAAGACCGTGCTCTCGTGAGCACACCATAGGCGACCGTCTCCATCGTAGGTAATTTTTCTTCTCATTTTTCATCCTGTCATTTTGTATATTTTATAGCACATCATATCACCACTTCCCTCCATTTTGTTCTACAAAATATCTTCACCTCCATCTTCATCATTCCCTCACCATAAATTCCCCCCTCATTTTCATTTTTATTTGCATTCTTTGTTTTAAAAAAAGTCGAAATTTTTTTTATTTGCATCTATTCAACAAAAATCACTAAAAAAATCAAAAAATTAAAAGAGAGAGAGAGGCAGCAGGCGCAGGTGCCACCCGCCGCCCCTCCCCCTTCATCAGCCCGCCCGCCAGCCCGCGGTGCATCTCCTCCACGCGCTGAGGGCCGCCGCCACCGCGGCTAACCACCGCCGCTGCGCGAGCGGCGCACCCACCGCCCATCTCGTGCGCCCCCAGTTCAGCCACCACCGCGCCATCCCAGCTCTTCCGCCGCTCGCCGCCGATGCCGCATAGTCCGCCAACCTCACCGCCTCCTTCGCGCGGCCGCCGGCCACCCGCGCGGCTCTCCGCCCTCCTCACGGCCGCTCCGACCGCCGCCGACCATCCACCCCTGTTGGGTTCTTCTCACCACCGCCAAAGCTTGAGGAAGAAGGTGGAATTTTTTTAATGTAAAAATTGCTTTGTGCATACTTTATGTTTTCATAATTGCAAAATCGCCCTTGTATATGCTTGTGTTGTTCGTTTTCAATTTCTGATTTGCACTTATAACCCTGTGTTCGCAACTTAATTTGGACATCAACATTACGTCTTTTTATTCAATGAAAAATGTGTTGATGTTGAGCAACTAATTATATACCTCATAGATATTTATTTATATTTTTGTTGCCTTTGGATAATTTATTAAAATTGTGTAACTGAAATTCTGCATAATAAACCCACTTTGGACTTTTAAATTTATATCTCACTATTGCTCTAAAAATTCCACAAAAATTAAGATTGATGCCTTGATATATGATTAACTTACTATCCAAATCTCATCCAAAGTGGACTTGTCTTGTGCCTGAAATAAATTGTAGAGTGAATTTAGTATTTGATTTTTAATTAAATCCACATACATTCTTTTTACGAAATTTCATGTCTCCTATATGCCAAACGAAAATATCTACTTGAGATAATTTGCACTCTGATTAATTTGATAACGTGGATAAATTAGGAGTTAATTACTCATTGTCACTCTGTTTTCATTAAAAAATATATAAAGAATTCATACTTTGTCAAAAAAATTCCAAAAATATTACTGTAGCTTCTTTACATCATGTTTTTATTAATTAAATTTTTCATCATTTTTTCTTACTGCTTGTGTGATAAATTACGAAAAAACCCATAAAAAGTGTGCATTTTTATTGGTTGCATTTTAATTCCTAAAAAATATAAAAAAATATATTTTGTGTTCCTCATTGGATTAAGTTTACTGAAAAAATATAATTTGACTAAATTGAATTGATTTCATATTAAATTTAATTTGGCCTAATTGTGTATTTTCTTATTGTCTTAATTCAACCACATTCGTATTTGGCATTCATTTTGCATTAAAAAAATCTAAAAAAATACCGCTTGGAAATCAAGATCTGAGTTTTACAAATTACCCCCGAAGTTGTTCCTTTGCCTCCCTGTGTTCGACCCGGACTTGTCCAGGATATAAATTAAGCCGAGACACTCTTCATGGAGATCCTTCTCTCGGTTCTGACTGAATCGCTAAGTACACGTACTACAACGTGACCAAATTAATCATCGTATTTAGCGACTCATCATCGGGGCATGAAGAGGCACATTGCGGGTGGTGCACAGGCCCAAGCACGAGTAATTGAGGTAGTCGGTGGTGAAGACAGAAAGAAAAAAGGGGCGTATAAAAAAAATGGAGCAAAGAAAGAAGAAGGAGAATAAGGAGGAAGAGAAAGAAAAAAGGGTGAAGGAAGAAGGAAAAGAAGAATACCTTTACCTGGTGATCACCTGGGGAAGCAAGAACCTAGGCAGTTCTCGATCTTTTCTCTATGCCATGGTGAATAGGCGAAGCTCGACGAAGCAAAAAGCATTGGACGAAGCCCTATCACGGCTTCAGATCACGCCGGCAAGGAATCGTCGTTATCACTCCAGTCGTGTTGATGGCGACGAGATAGGGATGTTCCCTTCGATTGGTAGATGCAATCGAGGGATCGAGAGCACGACGGTTTTAATGGCATTGGTTGTGTTCTGCAAGATCGATGCGGAGGAGGTCGACGTAGGAGGTGGAGTGAGGGTCATGGGGTGCGGGGGGTAGGAGCGGGTCGAGTTGTCAGCGGTGGTTGGAGATAGAGGAGAGATAGGAAATGGAGGTGGTGGGCGATCATGCATAGTGGTTACATGAGGAAGGCAGACAATAAGCAGAGGAGCATGCACACTGCCGCAAATGGTGGAGTAAGGGGTTCGATAGAAGGGGAAGAAGGGGGTGCCACGTGGTGCGCTGAGGAGCCGGTATATGGCGGGAAAACATAAATTAACTTAAATTAAAAATAAAAGAAAAGAAAAGAATCAAAAGAAATTAATTAAAATACATTAAAATAAAATAAAATAATAAAATAAAGGGGGTAAAGTATGTAACACATGGTAGCCATAGGTGTCGCTGCTAGAAAGTTCAAAAACTAAATAAAAAATTCTATAAAAAAATATCAAACAAGATCTACAACTTTTGTGAAGGGACCAAAACCAAATGAAAGTATCTATACAAAACATATTTTTGGTGGTACGCTATAAATATAAAATACTATATCTTTTCTATTTTTCTATTTTGTCATTTTTAAATAAAATAATCATCAAAATAAAATCAAATTAAATATAAATTAAATATTTATAATTTAAACAAAATTTTGGTATTTTAAATAATTAAGAAAATAAAGAAATAAAATAAAAGGGGCATATGTACAGACTCTATATACATACACATATTGATCCATTTTCTTTGATTTTTGCTTCATATTTTATTTTGTTTTTTGCATATTTTTTTGAAAATATAAATTAAAGAAAATAAATAAAAATAAATAAATCAAAAAAATAGTTATTTTATACATAAAATAATTAGATTAAATCAGTCACGATATACATTATACAATGAGATCCCAAAACCTAAGTTTCACATAGGAAGTCCAAATATTTTGCATTTAGTCTTGTTTTATAGATAATTGAATGTACATTAATTTAAAAGCAATTATGTTTTTTTATCATAACTAGGGTTTGGGTTTTATTGGGAAAATAATAAGTTAGTATTTTTTGGTATTTGTCCTTGATTAGTTTTAGTAATATGTACACAATAAAGTTGCTTTTATTTTATTTAGAATTAATAAAAAATAATTAAAAATAGTGAAAATAGTAATATACGGATGATAATGTACAAGATAGTTTGGGATTCTGATTAATACAATTTTGAATGCTAAAATATGAATCTTATTTATATATGCATGAATGATAACAATGCGATATAGATGAATAAATGCAATGAATTACTTGGGAGCGGAGCTCAATTTTCATATTTTATTGTGATACATCACCTATTCATCAACCTCCTATACTTAGACAGTGCTCATACCTGAGCAACTAAAATAAAATGCATAATTTAAATGATGTTGGATTCCATACTAAGGTCATGAATAAAAGGTGAAAATTGAGCTTGAATTGGCCTTTGGATTAATAATGTGACAGAACTCCTTCAGAGAACTAGGGTTTTAAAAGCAACAATCTTCAAGTTGTACAAGTCATTGCTCATACTTGACTCAGAAGTCATCTTAGATCAACCCCTCCCAAAGAATCACATTGACACTAAATAACCGCCTCCGGTGCGTGAAGGGTATTAGCTCTTCCCATCCAAGATACCGGACTACCATGCAATCTCCTCCTTCAATAACTCGTCATCAGAGAGTCATGTATTTCCTTCCAAGTTCAGGAACGTGCTAGTTCACAACCAGTAGGGGGATAAGTCTAGAAGAAGGGAAAAAGAAGAAAGAATGATCAGTGTAGTCAACTCTTCTGTGAAGCTTGGTTTGTGTAGCCAAGTCTCCACCAGATCTGCAGGCTATCTGAAGCTTGGACCATTTGGTCGAATGTTGTTATTTTTGGTATTGGCTTCTTTTTGGTAGGATTTGAGGTAGTTCTACATTGATCTTTTGTGCCTTGACGGATATAGAATCTATTGTTCTACCCACGTTTTGGGGTCTTAGAAAAAATCATTTTAGCAGTCCATCCCTCATCCAAAGCTTTATTTAAACCAGTACTCCGGTCTTTACATGTCCACGCTACCAAAGAAAAAGATACGGTCCTCCAACACCATGTCTGAATTGAGCTAAATGTGTGGTGTAGAGTACAGATTAGTTCCTTATCCAAGAGTCTACTCAGAATCGGGCGACCAGGTTAGACATTAAGAGTTAAGTCTAGACATTATGTCATGAACTTGGATAATTAATTCTATGACCTCAAGTTCCTAAAATCCTATTTCTCAATGAAGTTCCTATGAAACTTACGTAGATTAAGGTCAAGTCAAATCCACTCTCGATTCTTATGCATAACTTGGTTCAAAACTCGCTAACCTCCACTTTGTATATGCATGATAGTCTATGAATTGTAAATGAAATGAAATGCATATGATTGAAGTGCAAATTTTTGAATGATTATTTTACACAAGAATGAATGAGAAGCCATTTTTATTTTACAATTTTTTTTGTTATACCTCCTATTTTACAAAAGTTTTTACAAAGAGAATATTATTTACACAACTTATACAGATTATACATATTTTATAGCTTGTATACAATATATACATGTATTTTACATATTTTACAAATACACAATATTTTTTTACCAAATTTACTGATCACATATTCTATAAATATTATATACATAAAATACACAAAAATATGAACTATGGGTAAAGTATATATGTAATATAAACACATCCAACTATACTTAGTGTGTGCTATGTCCTCAAAGCACAAAAAGTAAGGAAGAGAGACAGCTCGTGCTAAGCATAAAAGAGTGAAAAGAATAGAAGTATAGAAGTCAACATGCCTCCTATACTTAGGCTTAGGTAAACATGTGTATAAAAAGAGAAAAATAGGGAGGTCAAGGTCAATAGGGGAAATGAAATAATGAATATACAAGCTATGGTGAGCTTAAGTATAGAAAAGGAGTAGGTGTGAGAACCGATGGGGTTGGGGAATGTACAGAGAAATGGGAATGATAAGGGAGATGCTTGGAGATGTTGGGAGTTGTGAGGATTCATTTATTCTCTGAGAGTAGATCATGAGATGCTGGGATACACATGAATGAGATCTCTTCAACATGGGCCAACTACTCATCTGATCCTACGAAAATGTTCCTAGAGGCATGTGTTGTGCATATGTGCACATGGAAGGTCTGCATTCTTGGCCCAACAGTTCTGGGTAATTTTACTTAGGCCCAGGTCTGTATTATTTTCTCATATTTAATAAATTTCCCTGTATTGCACATAGACCCCTATCTTTGCATCTTAATTGGATTGTTTTTTCATCATCATATTTTAATTATGAAATGCACTTTGTAAACCAATTAATTATTTATTATTATGGATAATTAATGGAATTTTGGGAGTGTAGCTTTATTTATTAATATTTATTGTGGAGAAAATTTAGTATTTTATCCTATCTGCATAGAAATTTGTAATAAAGCTTTAATTGCTCCAAAAAAAATCCTAAAAATTCACATTAGATAGAATTAATTGATTTCTATTTTTATGCTAATTTTTTTCCAATTTTCATGCACATTTCTCTTAAAAATAAATTAAGTGGTGATTGACGTGATTTATTTTTAATGCTTTGTAAACTTGATATTTTTGGAGATTTTATTTTCCTGGATACATTTTGATTAGAAATATCTAGGATAATTTTATCTTAGGAAAATAATTAGATTTACAATTTATTAATATTGAATTGTTCGAAGGAACATTGTCTACATATTTAATTCACAATAATTGCATTGTGCATCATAAAAATCCAAAAATTATAAAAGATATTAATTTCACCTTAACTCGCCTCTTGACAAAATTGCATAATTTTTATCATTTGCTAATTATTTTGGATTTTCAAAAATAGGTTAATTTAACCTTGAATTTAACACTCTGCATTTTCGTATCATTTGTATCTGCATAAAACATTGCCAAAAATATTCTCCTTGAAAACCTAGCATCTAGATTATCTAAAAATCAATCTAAGGAGATTGACATCCTTGAGTTCAACTTTTGGCTTTCCTAAGTAAAAAAAATTTCCGCTTGCATTTAATTGAAAAATTAATTTATTGATTTTTTTATTAATATGATTTGATCTCTTACAATGAAAATAAGTTAATTTAATATAATTATAAGAGGTAAATTTTGGGTCTATCAAATGGCATCATTGCAGGGTAGATTCGGTGGTCGACATGGGAGGTGGAGCGAGGGTCGTGGGGAGAGAGGAGTAGGAGTAAGCTGGGTTGTTAGGGGTGGTTGGCGATGGAAGAGAGAAATAGCACAGAGGAGGTGGAAGATCATGCGTGGAGTAGTTCACCGAGGAAGGGGGACAACAAACGGAGGAGCATGCTCACTAGCTATTGTAGAAAACAAAGGGACAAGCACGGGAGAAGGGGAGGAAGGGGTGCCTTGTGGCATGTTGAGGAGCCACCACGTGGTGGGAAAATAAATAAATTAAAATTAAACAATAAAAGAAAAGAGAAGAATATAAGAAAATAAATTAAATTAAATTTAAAAAAATAAAAATAAAAAATAAATAAAGGAAAATAAAGGAAAAAATAAAGGGTGTAGAGGGGGCGATATGTGGTGGCTCCAAGAGTTGCCACATGTCGCTCCTAGAAAATAAACTAAAAATAAAAAAATCAATAAAAAATAAAAAATATCAAGTCAAAAAATGGTCTTTATACAATTATTCGTCTCGATGAGATCTACAACTTTTGTGAAGGGGCCAAAACCAAAAGAAATAATATGTATAAAACATACTTTTAGTGGTACTTTATATATGTATAATACTATAATTTTGTGTTTTCGATTTTTTTATTGTTGTAAATAAGGTAAAATTAAAAATAAAATCAGATAAAAGATAAAATAAATAATTGCAACTGAAGTTAATTTTTTATATTTTTAGTAATTAATAAACTAAAGAAATAAAATAAAAAGGCATATATACAAACTTAGATTGATTTATTTTCTTTAATTTTGATTTAATTTTTATTTGAATTTTTCATATTTTATTAAAATATAAATCAAATAAAATAAACAAAAAATAAATCAAAAGGAGTTATTTTTGTCCATAAATAATAGGATTAAATCGGTAAATATGTACAATATACAATGAGGTCCCAAAACTCAAGTTTCGCATATGAAATCCGATTCTTTTGAATTTTATCTTGTTTTGTAGATAATTTAATGTACATTAACTCAAAATTGAGTAGGTTTTGATAGGAGACTATGAGAGAAATATTCATATTTAAGTCTTTTTGTCTCAAAACTAGGATTTGGGTTTCATTTAACAGATACAGGTTAGCATTTTTTATTTTTTTCTTGATTAAGGTTTGTAATACACACACAATAAAGTTTATTTTATTTATAGTTAGTGAAAACTTAATTTAAAATAGTGGAATTATGGTAATATACATGTGACAATGTACAAGAGAATTTGGGATTCTTATTTAATGCAATTTTTGAATGCTAAAATATAAATCTTATTTACATATGCATGAATGATAAAAATGCAAATAAATGAATAAATGTAATGATTACTTTGGAACAAAGCTCTATTTTCATCTTTTAGAGTGATGAATAAATGATTCATCAATCTTGCTGTTTGTGCATTGTTTTCCTAGATTGAATATTAATCACTTAACTTAGATATTAGAGTCTAATTAGTCATTAAGGTAGCTAGTGTCCCTCAGTTCGACCTTGACTTGCCTAGGTTAAAGACTAATTTTTTTAAACTGAGCCCCTCCTTGCGAAGATACATTCAGGCTCGTTTTCTAATAGTATGCTAGTTGGTCATATTACAACATAGAGCTATTAGCATTGCCAATTTCGCATTTCATCAATGATGTAAGGTGGGCTCTACATCAACTAGGTTGTAATTTCTCTAAGGTAGATACTTAGATGCTTTCTAAATGTTTATGACAATATGATACTTAATAAGTATTATATCATGGTTTCTCATGTGCTTCTTCGCTATGTGATCATATAAATGACGTTAAACTCATCTTGCCCATATTCTCAAACAATTGCACTATCTTATCTTTAGTTCCAAATAGATCTTTTATCTATTGGAACAGGAACAAGAACTCTAGCAGTAAATTAGATGTTAATGCTTGAAAGCAATATCTTTTTCATACCAAACTCTATCAAAGTTATTTTAATCTAAAGCAACATGTGGATATGTTAATGCTTGAAAGCAATATGTTTTCCATAATAGACTCTGTAGAAGGTATTTCCATGCAAAGCAACATGTGGATACAAGTTGATCACGTAACTTGTAGTATTCAAGACTTCACCCCAATAAGAACTAGGTAGCTTTGACTCAAAAAACTAGGCACCCATCTATCTCCATGAGAGTCATTCATCCCGTCAAGAACACCATTAATCCTTGTAGTCTTCATTGGAGTATTTCAATGTTTGATTCTATCATGAAAAAAGTATCCCACATACTCTCCACCAATGTCATTAATTGCATATAAACTCTATTTTTTCCTACATACTTTTCTTGGAGTTCATTATATTCCTGATATAAATTAAGAACCCGACCATTCCTCGTTAGGGTATATAGCTGTAGCTTTTTAGAAAACTTGATAGAGTAAAGTGCACCATAAGAGAACTAACTTTTAGAAGATCACATAAATATGTGTGAACTAACTTCAATACTTGTGACTTCACAATAGTTGGCTTATTTTTTAGTGTAACTCTTTATTTTTTAGCGCAGATCTTAACTACTTTATAGTCAGTTAATGGGTGGGTCGCTCTAGCTATTTTTCTTTCTTCATGCTTAACGAAAGATTCCTTGTTATTGAGATGTAGAGGTCCCTCTCGCTTGTATGATTGAGCTTCATATGCCCTAACTCAATTGAATTGTCACCATAGTTGCATTCATTACATCTTCATAAATAGATGCCTGCATAACATAGAGGTTATCAACCCATTTCTTTCTCTTAGCTACAAGAGAAGTGCCCTTGGTAAGATTATATTTTCCATCACCAAATATATTGTGTAGCCGTCATCATCAAAATTTTCAGTTGAGATCAAGTTCAAATGCATATCAAGAACAAACCTTACGTCTTTCATCTTTAAAAGAACCATGGTACATTTATCCCTACGAATAATACTAAACAACTAACTGCAGCCATTCTCAGATTGTCAAAAGCATCACAATCATAAGATGTGAAAAACTCATGGCTAGAATTCATGTATAGATTTGAACCACTATCAACTAGCAAACAAGTGTCATCCGTTGTTACATTCTATTTACGCATGCACTCATGCATGCATATTTTAATGGTGATAATAATAGTTTTCATGTAATAGCTTGTATTTAATTTGTCTACCAAATTATATGATGATAAAATTATAAATATTACGAAAATAAGTTAAATCTACTACAAGCTACAATAAAGCCAATATAGCTAAAAAAGACTCCAAAAAGCTATAAATTTGTAAAAGGACTTGATGAAATGTAGATGGAGAAGACAAAGATTAAGAGCTCTGAGTTTTGAGTTTTGAAATTTAATTAATTAAGAGAGTTGCATTGTAAATCTAATGCATAAGTATAAGATGTTACTATAACTCAATTTCAATTCTTATAACAAGTTAGTTGACCGACTAAATTTACAGATGACTGATTTTACTTCAGCATGCTAATGACTTGATCAACCAATACTTCTTGAAGAACAATTGTTTCAACTATTACTTACCAACGATTACATCAATTTAGACAAGTAACCGGCCAATTGCACATTCAAACAAGGTAACTAGTTTGTAGTTCAGTTAATTCAAAATTGAACATTCTAACCCACTGACTAATTTGACTAAATTGTGTTCCAGCTGATTTAATTTTTTTTCATTTGACTAATTTTGCCAAGGGAATCATCTTGACTAACAACAACTACTAGAAAATGCGGGATATTGTGTGGCTTTTGGCTTAATTTAGATGATGAATGACGATTAGGATGCAAACAGATAGACATAGATACGGATATAGGTGTTGACATAAATTCAATGTCAAAATTACATAAACTATAAAAACAATAAAATAAAAATTACAATAAAGTAATTTCATAAAGTAGTTTGTTAAACTAAACTATATACAAATAGTTAAACACCATGAGACATATATTTGTGTAAATTACCAAGAAAAAAGCCCCAACTATGTCTAACTCTTAATTAGGGACCTCATTTTTTAAATGATGTAAAGAGTGTACTAAAATTTCAACTGTATACTTTAACATCGATATAGAAAGGTTGCGGAAGCTCATAGAAGCAAGTATTTAAGACATAAAAGTAAGATGAAACATCTTATTGTTACATTTCCAAATTAAGGTCATAGTTTAGAATCAAAGTCTAGTTGGGGACTTTTTTGTAATTTGCTCTATTTATTTTTTTTTTCATTCACTTGAAATGACTCGAAAACACGGTATATTATGTGTAACACTTTAATATACTTAGATATTTGTTTGTACCTGCATTGATAAATATGTCTATGATACACATATATAAACACATATTTTTAGTAATACATATATCAATTTCCGTCGGAAAAATTTGTAACATATCTGTATCCTCAAAGAAATTGAAAATGATATGTGTATCCATATATGAATTCGGAAAAAAAACCAATATGTACATCGCCTTAGATATCCACCAAAATAAAAAAATTTATGTATTCATACTTTTTAAAAAACAGATATAATGATGTTCGAATACGATTATATCCTTATCATGCTGCTTCCCTAATGACGACCTTTATTTTTCTGTAAATGATTATATAACCAATCATTAAAATCGCTTCATCCTTGTCTCTTCCCTCCGTATAAATAAAATAACAAAATACTATACCACTATTTAGTTCCTTCTTTTTGTGGAATCAGATCGTATGCTGCAACAGACTCTGCAGTAGATTTGTGGGCCATTTGATCTTAATCGTACGGTTCACACAAATTCGCACAGTATAGGCTCACAAAAAATACAAATTCGTGTGAACCGCTCGATCAAGATCGAGCCAACGAGTCTACTACTGAGTCTGCTGCAGCAGACTCCACAGCAGACGATCCTCTCTTTCTTTTTATACTCATCCGTCCGGCAAAAGATAGCTTGAACTTATTGTGGTGTTGATGCATAGAACATGATCACGGTACTGAGAAAAGGCATGAACATACCACTTGCATAACATGATGTTAAAGGAATAGATAATATTGGGAGGCGGATCCTCTGCTTGGAAATCCTCTGCTGTATCGTAGGGTGTCCGATTGGACACGAATTTTTCGGTGGGGGTCGGGGATAATCGACCCTCTATCCCACAGATTACTGGATGGGATTTCACGTAAGAGAATCCTCGTGCGATATTATAGCTACCAAAATACAATTCAATGGAAGTGGGACTTGTGGGTAACGGTGAAGGCACCGTCCACCACCAGGTTATGGCCGTTGACGAACTTGGAGTCCTCGCTCGCAAGGTAGAGCACCGCCTCTGCGATGTCCGTCGCCTTCAGAGTCGCCCTCTTCAGCACGCTGAACTTACCAAAGAACTCCTCCACCTCCTCCCCCTTCGCCATCCCAAGACCCGACAGCGTCATCGGCGTTGCCACACCGAAAGGAGACACGCAGTTCACCCTCACCCCGTGAGCCCCGAGCTCCACCGCCGCACTCTTCATCAGCCCCACCAACGCATGCTTCGAGCACGTGTACGAGTACGTGGACAGCCCGCCCATGACCGAGGCCACGCTCGCCGTCATGATGATGGACCCCTTCCCGGCAGGAACCATCACACGGGCCGCGTGTTTCGTCCCCGAGGAAGGATCCCGTGAGATTGGTAGCTATGACTCTCTCGAACTCCAACTTCTCTGTTTCCAGGATGCGGTTGTCCAGGACGCCGACGATGCCGGCGTTGTTGAACATGACGTCGAGCTTGCCGTAGGCCTCCACGGCGGTATTTACCGTGGCACAGACGTCTGACTCGTTGGTGACGTCGCAGTGGACGTAGGAAGCTGCACCGGGGCCAATGGCGGCACATATGGAGTTGCAGAGAGTGGAGCCCTTTTCGTCTTGTATGTCGGCGATGACCACCTTGGCGCCGTGCCGGCAGAAGAGCTTGGCGGTGCACTCGCCGATGCCGCTCCCACCCCCGGTGATGATCGCCACCTTACCTTCGAGCCTGTAAGAACACCGGATGTCTTGATCAGCCGCATCATATGGGATCTGATGGATCAAAAGGTGAATCACGATAAACATGGATGGCTGTGCTATGTTGCGCCACACCATGTTTTGTTATGTTACTACGAACCCATCTCTTGCAAGGCCTAACATTATAGGCGGTGTGAGAAGGATTCTCGTGGAATGATCGGGTGGTCAAAATCGTCACCGATGATTGTGTGAAGATGGGATCTTTCGGAGGTTCTAACTGTGAAGGCTTGGGAAGGGGGCAGACGTGATAAGGGCATACGTTTTATATAAATCTCCCCATAGGAAGGGGAAATACATCGATTGGAACCTCAACTACGGGAGCTTTCTTCCGATTCCATCCTCACCATGTCACTCTCCTCTATCATTCCCTCTCAAAGATAAAAAAGGCTCTCGACTACGTACCTCAACATCCTAGAATTGTTGTATTTTTTTTTGCAATTTTATTCTAAAATTCAACTTTATAGATTGAATCTTAGAATTACAGCACCTTGTTGTAACTAACTCTCTAAAGAAGAGTATGCCAACCTTTGGAGGCCACAAGAAACACAAGAGAGCAAGCCAAGATGCAACTGGAGCAGAAGAAACACTCACCTCCTGGCATCCATAGGGAGCAGGGAGATGCGTTCCATTGGAAGGCCCTCCGAGTGCTACAAAGCTACGCAACTCTTATGCAAGTCCCTGTGAGGGTCAAGGATCCTAGTGATAATATAGGGCGAGTTCCACGTTTATCCGAGGAAAGGCACATGGATTCCTTTGAAATATGCATCCATAGTACTAGTTTCAAAAGCCCCACAGACTGACACGCACCCCCAGAAAAAGAACCACTACTTTGTATATTTTGATGAAATTAGGCCTTTCCAAAAAAAAAAGTATGGATTAGGTACTCTTGGACATTTTTTATTGGTAATTGTGAGTTGTCATTTGAGATATAATAAAAGGTATAAAAATAGTGGCAGCCAGACATCACATCCATCTTAAATGTTTCAAGAAAGTGCAATTGTACAAGAAAAATATCTTCTATAGAAAATACACAAATCTCACTTCACTAGTAGCTGTTTAAGGGTCGGGTTGGGTTGGGTTGGTTATCCCTTTGGGAATATGCGAATAGTAGCTGTTTAGAGGATTGGAAGGGTTGGAATGATAATTGTGATGTGACGTTATTTATGTGTTATATTAAATTTTTTTAATATTTATAATATATTTTTTGTTAATAATTTTATTTGAAAATGATAAAAAAATATTATACCAATGAATTTGCAGGGTCAATACAAGTATTCCCAATCCAGGTTGGGAGGGTTGGAATGAGGAGTATATCGGTGTACACCGATGTACACCAGCAACCAAACAATCCCTAAGTTGGCAGAATTTCCACATCCGTCATGATTAGACATACGACCTTCATGCTTTAAGTTGGCAGAATTTCCACATCCGTCATGATTAGACATATGACCTTCATGAGCAGGGGCGGAGTCAGGATTTGTTCATAGGTGGAGCCAATTATGAAAAAAAGTCATTACATGTGTATTGATATTCTATTATATAAAAAATAATGAATAAATATCTAAAAGAAACATGCATAATTTATAGAAGCTTTGCTCAATGATTTTTTTATTACATAGAAATCATCAATAATATCTTCCATGTTGACTTTCTCGTATATCTCCTTCTATGTAAATAATAATACAACGGTTAAGATATCCATCTTCTATTTTATTGATACAGTAGTATCTTATTCTAAATATGATCGATATTTACGAAACTAAGAAGCCTGAATATACGTTAATAATTTTCACAATCAAATGTTAGATTATCTGAAGAGAATGCTAATACGATAAGTTTTTAATATATACATGTCGAATCATATTACACTCCTTTACTGCATACTCCCAAATTTAACATCGCAATCCCTAATCATGAACAAAAGAAAATCCATAAGTGTTTTTATTTTTATCATATTGTAGACACTTTTAGACATGTATATCACTAGGAGCTAGATCATTTGCTGAAAATATATCATCATTCAAAATAGTTGGACAACATATAGAAAATCTGCATATTATGATATTTATATTTGTGTAAATGACAAAAAGTATAAACCTATATGTATTTGCATCCACAAAAAAATGAATTCATGTCCACCATATTCATAAACGTAAAATTATAACATGTATCCGAATGGAGTATAATTAACAATTCAATATAAAGTTGATCATTTATCCACCATATTCATCTAAACTATCATCCAAAAATAAAGTTACCCATTCAAATTTCACTGAAATCTAGATAGTCATAGATGAACAACTCTCAAAACACAACCCTTGGGATTTTATGCGAATTGAGTAGCACGATACTATGTGATTTCAAATTAGACTGGGAATTCGATCTGAATCCCACGTCGATTAAAAAAAAAATCTAATTTTAGAGGTTGAGGAAAAAACAATCGAAGTGAGATTTCTTTGTACTCGCAAGGAGAATAAGCAAGTATATATGGATGAACTCTTGACATGAGATAATGAGATTGTGAGAAACGAAGGGGGAAAATACATTTGGAATTAAAAGGGTAATGTTCTTATATTGGAAAGGAAATTATAAAAAGGGAAGTGCAATGAGATGGACCTTGATGAGGGGAAAGAGAAATAAAAAAAGGAGAATTGAAATTTGAGGAAAAAGGGAAAAGTAATTTTTTGAATAGTTAATGAGTGGGGGAACACAATATATGTATGGATTTTTATTTTTGAAGAGGAACAATACATGATCTTTCGTTTGAGAAGGGAAGGCCATGGCCCCTACCCGTCCCCTCTCCCTCCGCCCATGTTCATGAGATCATTCGAACTCCCATTCTTCCGTCTTTGATTATTATCTTTTGTATGATGCACATAGTGGTAGCAGCATTTAACTTTATAATTAGCTTGTGGCAAGGTAATATTTGTAATTAAAATGAACAAACTCATGGCAAGTAGCATGTCATCTCCTTCAATGAACTCATGACCAGTCCTCAAAATTAGCCACTAAAACAATTTAATACATGTTAGATCCTCGAAGACATGCCATGCCATCAAAACAAAATAATATATGATAATTCTTCGAAAACCTATCATGATTTGAAAGTAATCATGGCAGGTTTCCATAGCCTTTCTATCGAGAATGAAAACAATCTGATATGAATACAAATACAGGTATAATCATATCTTTATCTATTTTGAAATACAAACACAAATGTTGATGCGGATATTGACGGATATAAAAATATGTGTTACTATATCTGCAAAAATGAACACAAAAATAAAATAAATACGAGCCGGATACGAATAATAATTGAAATATAATAGGCTAACTAAAATCGCTACAACATAATTGAGCCATAGTGATATATATAATGACGATATTATTCATTGTGAAATGAGTTTTCGTACTCAAAATTAGCAACGAATATCATATCTGTCGTTATATCATTAGCAACCGTCTACATAACGACGCTTATCCGTTGCTATTTTTCGAAATATCAACTAATCCTCGCTATTTTCTTAGTTCAAAATTTAGTAACGATTAATTAAAATTTTGAAAAATAGCAACAGATAAGCGTCGCTATGTAGACCGTTGCTAATGATATAACGACAGATATGATATTCGTTGCTAATTTTGAGTACGAAAACTCATTTCCAATGAATAATATCGTCATTATATATTTAACAACGGCATATTTAACAACGGCAAATTTAATGACGGATTTTTTCAAAACCGTCACCATAGCTCAATTTTTATAGTGAATATACGTGTGTATGATGGTTCACATGTAAAATAGATGTACCAAATATATATCACTTTAAAATAATTATATCAATAATGGTGAACACAATCATAAAATCTTGTTACACACAGTTATAAATAAATATATGACTATTTATGCAATAAAATGGATACACGAATACGAATAAGAATACAAATATTAGCAAATGTTAAAAAGATATCCATATCAGCATCCACTTTAAAACGACCACGAATACGTATGTCAAAATATGTATAAAACAAATACATTAGCGGATCGAATGTTATAACATATTCGTTTTCATCCCTACCCACTATTATCAAAATGACCTACTACATCACAGATCTCCCACCATAACTTATATTGGACCTTCTTTCAAAGATCCATGGATAGGATCAGAGAACATTGATGGTGGCATATATGGGTTGAGAAAAATCCTCATCCAATCAAGTCAGAAAACATTTCCAGAAAAGCTTAGAGGGTGTAGTGAATGTTTATTGGTAGTTGATGTGGTTGTGCATAGGGGTCCAACGAGTTGAGCCAGCCCCTGACTCAGGTTCGGGCTTGATAAGCTCAATGGGGCTTGGGCTCGAGCTCAGGCTCGTTCGAGCCTAGCCGAGCTGGTTCGGGCTCGATGAGCGCGAGCCCTTATCGAGCTGGCTCGAGCTTGATAAGGCTCGAGTTGAGTCCTTTATCGAGCCCAGTCTGGGCTCAAGATCAAGGCAAGCTCGTTAAGGAAAATGGGTACTTTTTGATGGAAAAGTATTTTGCACAGTTTTAAACTCAAAACCTTCTCTATCTTAACTATGTTCCTTATCAGTAGATCACTATCCAAGTTGTAAATAAAATCTTAATTATAATATATAGGGATTTTATCACTTGTGCCCCTCTGAGATATCGCAATATTCAGTTATGCCCCTATCTTTTTGATAATATCAATCGTGCCCCTCACTTCTTCCCATTTTATCACTTGTGCCCCTCAGGTTAGTTTCCGTCCAATCCTAATACAAACGGACGTTAACTTCAAGGATACAAGTGGATTTAATTGAAAAGAATGGATTGAAATGTCCAACTCTTCTTCTTCATCCTCCATCCTCTTCCTCTCCCTTTTCTTTCTTCTCCCAACCACCTGCTCCTCCAGCGGCTCCTCTCGACCGCCCTCAGCCCAACCCTCCGCCCCGAGCTCCTCCCCAGCTCTCGCACCTCCATCCCCCGGCCCTCGCACCTTCGACCCGGCTCCTCCATGCCCCCCCTGAGCCCTGCCTCCTCCGGCCCCTGCCTCCTCCCCCTCTCCCGCCCCCCTCCCGCTGCTCCTCACCCCGCTCCTGCCCCCGCCGGCCCTGCCACCCCCGCAACCCCCTCCCGCTGCTGCTCACCCCGCGCTCCCTCCCGCTGCTGCTCAACCCGCCCCTGCCCCTCACTTCTTTTCTAAACTTCTGCATGACGTCGGTGGGAATATTGGAGCGGAATGGGATTTCGGATATTCTGCATAGATTCCTATTTCAATTCGATCGCTACGTCTGGAACGACAAATTATTCTTCCTCGTCCGTTTTGGTGGGAGACGGCACATGCGGATTGGTTGATGGAATATGCGCCAGATGCGACATGAAATCAAGGCTGTCGATTAGTAAAATCCAACGGATGACGATAGTCTGGATCTGTGACTTGGTTTCTTATGGGCCCGCGCGCCCTCCCGCTGCTGCTCAATCCGCCCCTGCCCCCGCCACCCACGCACTCCCCTCCCGCTGCTGCTCACCCCGTGCCCCCCCGCGCCCCCTCTCGCTGCTGCTGTCCCCCCTGTCCACTCCCCCGCTGCTGCTCCCCCCGCCACCCCTGTGCCCCCTTCCGCTGCTGCTCAACCCGCCCCTGCCCTTGCCACCGCCGCGCCCTCCCCTCCCACTGCTCCTCACCCTGCCCTTGTCCTCGTCCGACAACACGTCATCCTCCAGGACCTCGACGCTCGGATGGAGATGGAGTAGGCAGAAGAATCAGTAGCGTGGGACGCAGCTTCTATCCCGTCATGTGAGGATGAAGCTTATCCATTATTCTGACCATCAAAAAAATTTATTCTGACCATCATATCCTTCCTAATCATACTATGGTTTGAAAAAATCATGGTTAAGTCAATTCATTGACGGTCAATCTGACGGAAGGTTACAACTGATGACGGAGAAAGAAGTGAGGGGCACAACTGATATTACCAAAAAGATAGGGGCATAACTGATATTGCGAGATCTCGGAGGGGCACAAGTGATAAAATCCCTAATATATATTGTAACATTCCCTTTACCTATAGAAAAAGGGGAAAATTACTATTTTTTTAATGCGTGAGCGGGGTCAAATGTGTGGGTAGGAATGGGATTTTGAGAATTGATGCATGACTCTAACTTGTGGGAGGGACAAAGTTAGTGGAGGAAAAATTGAAAAGAGTTACTCGTATTTTGTTTGTATTATATGTATATATATATTCCTTATCGAGCTCCTTATTGATTTATTGAGCAGAACGAGGCTCGGCTAGGACTTGACTCAGGCTCACGAGCTCTTATCGAGCTGAGTCCGAACCTGACTCATTTAAGTCGTGACTCAGTAGCTAGCTCTAGTTGTGGAAACAGGATACGGTGAGGGCACAACGAGACTTTTTAAATGAATGAGAACGCAATAATAAAAAATGTAATCCAGATCTGTTCTCACATGGCAACATATGGCCAATTCATTGAAGCGATGGGCGTGACTGCAACGGTGTACCCCTCCTTCCAATCCCCTTCCAACCCTCTCAATCCTCCTCACAGTTTACTATTCACAGGGGTACAGTTTACTGTTCACAGGGGTACCCCAACCCAACCCAACCCAGTCCAACCCAGCAACCAAACATGCCCATGGGTATTAGTTTTATTTCTCTATTTTTTTTGCCAAACATCTCTATTTGTTTTTTTGCCAATGTTCCACCGAAGAGTTTTGGTTTTACGAATACGAGGGGAGATTTTTTTCTGGTAAATTGCGTAAAAGTCCATGAACTATAGACCTCAGTTGGACGAAGAACTATCAAAAATAACAATGCAATACCCGATCTATAAAATTGAATTATTTCTAGGAAAGTGAATTATTTTTATTACATTCTAATGCCTCTAAATTTTCTTATTCATTTGATTCCCTAAATAACATATATACATTATGTTCGATTTTTAGAAGTGTATACTAAATAGCCACCTTCTATTGTAATTTTATCTTGAAATTTCTACCTTTGTTTTTTCGATAATTTCTAGATGATTGCCAGATTTAATTCATTTAATTGCTATGAAATCAGCTTAGTGAATTATGACTTAATTTAACCCATTACTAGATATTTAGGATACCAACATTCATTATAAATTTTACATAAAAATATTATAAAGTGGACACGAATTAAATATCTCTTTAAATTCACTAATACATTTCAATTAGCTGCGTAAAATAAATCATTCGCTATTTTTCAAAAAAATTCTTAAAATTTAGAAAGTAGACTTAAACATCTACTAAAAAGTACCTTGAAATATTCCAAAATATATATAGATATTTTATTCCCATTTTCCACATATCCAAAAATTCCAAAAATATTATTTATATTTAAAAATGTGGAATATCAAAAAAATCTCAAAAGTTCTATAAAGTTCACGAAAGTTACATAACAACAAAGCCTTTCCCCCACAATTAAGTAGAGTTGCCTACATGGATTTTTTTGGCCTTCATTCAGATCTATGTTAGGTCATTCTTGAGCTTAAATTGAAATAGTTAATATCTCTCAGATAGTCTCATTCCAACAGTTCTTGGACCTTCCTCACCTTCTCTTAACTAGCTCGACATCCCAAATCTCACATCTTCTAATTGGTGCATCAACCGACATCCTTTACAAATGACCAAACCATCTTAAGCATTTTTCTCTCATCTTGTCTTATATCAGTGCTATGCCAATTTTCCTTCGAATCATATCATTCTGAATATGATATTTTCATGTATGACCATACATTCACCTTAATATTTTAATTTTTGTAGTATCATTCTTTGCACTCGTCTATGGTTCACATGCCATTAACCTGATCCGTAGAGCATAGATAGTCCCAAGGCTGCTTTGTAATACTTTCCTTTGACTTTCAAAGGGATTTATTATCATTTTGACTTTCAAAGGGATTTATTATCACAAAGAATAATAGAGTCTCTTCTCCACTTTAGTCAACCTGAATTTATTCTATGATTAACATCTCCATCAACTTCCCCATCCTGTTGCAAAATAGATCCAAAGTATCTAAAAAAATCTTTCTTACGGTATTATCATCTCCAACCTTCACCTTGAGTTCTTTACAATTGTTTCCATCAAATGTGCACTCCATTTATTCAGTTTTAAACCGTACTTATACGAAAATCTTTAGTCTCTAAGGCATGTATCCAACCCTCTAGTTCTCATTTACTCCATTTTTTTGTCTCATCAATCAACACAATATCATCAACAAACAACATGTACCAAGGTATCCCATTCTTAATGTGACTAGTCCACTCATCCATAATGAAAGTAAAAAAAAGAATGGACTCAAAACTGAAATCTGATGCAAATTAATGTTGATGTTAAAATAGACAGTCATCCCTGACTAGATCCTTATACAAGATGAAGCCCCGTCATACATGTCCTCTATAAGGTTAATGTATAGGACATGCATTTGTATCTTTTCCAAAATTCTCCACAAAATCTCTCTTGGGATCGAATCGCAAGCCTTCTCTAAATCAATTAAAATCGTATGGATGTTTTTCTTTTTAGATCAATAAATCTTCATTCTTCTCCTCAACAAGTAGATAGCGTCAATAGTTGAGCGACTTTGTATGAATCTGAATTAGTTTTCGGTAACATTAAAATGTGCCTCAACCTTCTTTCAATCACATGCTCCCAAATTTTCAAAGTATGACTCATCAGTTTGATACCTCTACAGTTCGAACAATTTTGAATGTTTCCTTTGTTCTTATAAAGAAGTTACACAATGCTTTTTCCTCCATTCTTTAGACATTTTCTTACTTCATCAAATAATATTGAATAAATTTATGAGCCAAGTCAACCCCGTTCAGCTAACTCTCCAAACTTCTTTACAAATGTCATCAAGTCCTATCCCTTTCCCAATTTCCATAGCCTTTAAAGCCTCCTCCTCTTCCTTCCTTTGTACCCATCTATATCTTGCATGATTCAGGTAAAATTCAGTACCAACAAGATCTCCCCAAAAGTATCCTCTTTATTCCCTTCCCCTATGAAAATCTTATGGAAATACTGCTTCCATCTATTCTCTATACCCTTTTGAGCAACAAGCACAAGTACTTGCTCATTCTTGATGCATCTCACTTGAGAAAAATCTGTTGTCTATTTTTTATCTTGCTTTGGTCAATTTAAATATATTCTTCTAGCCCTCCCTTGAGTCAAGCGCATCCTTCATAGGAAAGTAGAAAGCTCCTAATAAGGACTAGGCAGTAATCTCCAATAATCAGCCAGTCGCCTATAAATAAGTACCCGGGAGCCACTTATAAGTCAACCATGTAGCCAAAGCGGCTAAACCTCAAGTCAGGTGATGACACGCTTGGCAACTCGGGTTAAGTATGCAAATAATCAAGGGTCATTGTGACCCAAATTATTAAGCGTAATCAACGAGAAAAATATATAACCCACTTAATGAAAAATCAATTGAATGTAAATGATTTTCACTATTTAATTCACCTGATATAGCGACCGGGGTCAAACACAAAGGTGCACGATTAAAGAACTCGGTAGTCAAATTTTGAAAATAAAGGATCTTTAGTTGTTTTTTATTTTTATTTTTTTTAATTTTCAAATAAGGCACACAAGTTACAATATGCACACACAATCTTTTTATTTTTTTTCAAAATAGTAAAAAAAATGCTCAGAAACTTGCAAAGAAAATATTTTTGTGTTTTTAAACCTTTTTTAATGTTTTGACAATTTTTCTAATTTTTTGATGTTTTTGTGATTTTATAAAAATTAAACAATATCGAAAATAGTAAACAATGCACAACCTTGAGCAATTTACAATTAAAAATAAATTTAAATGGTAAAACTCCTAGAAATAATTTTTATACAATAATATAAACAAATATCTACACACAAGAACTGAAATAATTATATTTAGATTTTTCTAGAATTTCCAAAAAATTTTCTAAGATTTGTGGTCTTTTGCCATTTTTTGGATTTTATAAATAATTTTTGCGTGAAAATTGATTAGAAAATAAAAGACACTAAAATACACTTAATCTATTTTTTTGTAATTTTTAGAGCAATATTTGATTTTTTTTTATGATTTTTCCTATTTCAGGTAGAGAAAATATCACTGTTTTTTATTTTTTTAATATAACAAATAGAAATAAAATGCGATGAGAAATTTATACAATGAAAAAACAAGTTACAGGAATTACAAAAAACTTTGAAGAATTCATTGACATCAAAAAATTATTTATTTCAATGATAATAACTAGAAATTCAAGGTCTGGAATATAGGGACTGAAACACAATTATTAAAAGTTTATTTTTGAAAATATAACAATAATGATCATCAGGGAAGTTTTCGCAAATTACTCAAACAGTGTGTGCAATGCACGTGACTTCATATTGGCAGGGGACGTCTTTGTAATTTTTGGAAACCTCCAAGGGCTTTTCTGATATTTCTCCAATTTGTTTTAATATTCGTTAGGGTTTTGTGGCATCTTTCTTCCTGGTTCACGCTCAAGAGGAGGCAAAAGGGGGTTCCTGCCCCTCCCTTCTTCTCTCCCAAAGTTGTAGCGATTGGACGTCATCGGGAGAGAGGCAACAGTCACGGTGAAGAGGTGGTCGATCTGGGGCACGGTGGTCAGGCAGCTCTTTCACATGGTGCTTGAAGATAGAGATGCGTATGAGGCCTCGCGGGCAGGCGGAGAGAGGCAGAGATGCCGTGAGGGGCTGCATGGTGGAACTCGAGGAGGATGAGTGATAAAGAGGGATTTTGCAAGGGTCTGCTAATCAAACTCAATTAGCGTCACTGATGTGACCACCCAACAAAACCTAGCAAATAACCCACAATAATTAATGAAACAATTAATAACTGAAATGTGGAATTAAAATTTATTTCTCTACCATAAAATGCATAACAGGCAAGCATGTAGAGGTCGAACCACAGATAAGAAAATGGTAGCCCATGATTATTTATACACAACCAAGTCATTTATTTATATAGGTCTTTTTCTTGTATTTTTAGATGTCATATATTTATTTTATTTTATATTTTTTTGGTTTGATAATTTTGTAATTTCCTTTTATATCTTTCATTTTTTATGTTTTCTTTTAAATATAATATATATATGTCTATGTACACATCTACTTATATAAATACAATATAAGATATATATAGGTAATATATAGATAGAAATATGTAAGAATAAGTAAATATAGTAAAAAGAGTATTTTATGATTTTTATAATTTTCTAATTCTTTTATTATCTTTATGAGATTTTTGCTAATTTTTATGTATTTTTAAAGTAAAAAATATCCCAATTATGGGATTAATAAATAATCTGATATTGGCTTGAGTTTTAAAAATAGAAAATAGTCCCAAAATTACCCAAATTAATTTTTATATATGTATAATAGTATATATATAATTACAAAATAAAAAACATATTTTTGGCATTTTGTAGAATTTTATATTTTTTGTTGGATTTTAGAGCTTTATGATTTTTATCATATTCCTTTTCTATATTCAGAGGTTTTTATTGTAATTTTTTTAAAAAATATATTTCTTGGAATTTTTATATGTAAACATGGCAAAACTTTTCGTTTTTAGTAAATAGATAAAAGGCTATCGGATGGACAATCTCCGATTGAAGAGGAATAAGCCCTTCATATTGTACACAACAGATCTTCCTGGGCCAAAACTTCTCGGGAGCCTCAGAGGCGATTGAATCCCAATCAGAGAGAAGTGGTTAAGGCGGAAATCTGTAAATGGATGAGCGCAGGGATCATTTTCCCCATTTCGGATAGTAAGTGGGTCAGCCCCCTTCATGTGGTTCCCAAGAAGGCTGGCCGAACTCAGGTCCAGAATGACCGAGGGGAAGATATCTCAACCCGCGTTGCCACATCTTGGCGGGTATGCGTAGACTACTGGAAGCTAAATAAGGCAACTCGAAAAGACCATTTTCCCCTTCCATTCATCGACCGAGAGGAAAGAAAGATTAGTGATGGCTAGGTCTTGGCAAGCATGACCCATAATGAATAGGAAAACATACCCTCTACAATTTGATCCTCCTCTGGATCATCTATTAGTGGAAAGAAGAAGCAAAGGAATGATGACGTCCCTCGGCCTTGAAAAGGCACTATTGGGCGAGGGGCAACCCTCCTTAACGTCATTTCCGGGATCTAATAGACAATGAGAATCCACTCTGATAAGAGTCATTTTGCTCTTGAAAAGAGTCGCAGCAGGTACTACTTATCTTATTAGGAGTATGTAGGCCCCGGTCATCAATAGGAAAGTGCTAAGACCTGCTTTGAAAAAAGCAGCAGCGAATCGACCTTTTTTTTCTTCTTCTGGAGAAGGAGCGTAAGTAGCATACCAGGACTTATAGAACTATCTTGTACCTCCAAAAAAACAGATATTTCAGCGGACTAGGACTGGAACGCGTCAGAAAGGCCCTAGAGAGCTTCTTTCTGAGGCGAACAGGAACCCCAATGAAGTTCCCCCTCCCAATGATTCGCTCGGGTCAGGGAGCTACCCAGGTGGGAATCCGTCCACCATCCGTAGGCAGAGGCCCACGAATAAGGTCCCCGTGGTAGTTTATTTCACTACAATGCCTACTAGGAGAACAGAGGAGTACACCCCTGCCACTCTTTAGCCACCCAATAGTTTAGGAGCACAACAGATATTTTTAATAATTAGAGAAAAACTCAAAAATACATGCCCAAGCAGGGGCATTTTTACAATAAAAATAAAGTCCTGGGGTCTCTGTGCAAAAGTACCAAAAGTTTGCAACATAATTAACATTTTAATGCACTATTTAGCAATTAAAAAATCTACCAGGGTGCGCATGCAAATTACCCCATCACGTGGGACTACACGTGATGCGCATTGGGAGGGACCAAAATGTAATTATGATAAAGTTCAGTGACCTTGTAGAAATTTTGACAAAAATATACAACGTGAATTCCATTTTATTGGACTAAATCATAAATACAAAAACTATAGGGTTTTATATGCAATTTTTCTACCTCATGTGGGACTAAACATGAGGTGACATGGACTGGACCCAAATGCAAATAAAATACATACAGGGGTCTTCCTACAAAATGTAGAGTTATGTATAAATTTTTAACTTTATTTACGGGACTAAATAATAAATACAAAATGGTAGGGTTTAGATGTGCAATTTACCCTAAAGGTGCACGCTGATGAACGATTAGGATCACTTCACTTAAGCACGTGACGCGTCCATATTACGCGATGATGCTTCGTCCATGGATGTCCAGGATTAGGTCGCTTGGCACTATCAGACGGTGATGGCGCAACTCTATCCGACAGTTCCTGGTGAATCTGGAGGCTTCTTCTTGATCAGACGGCTAGGATGACACTTGGAAGAACATGAATGAACTCCCATCCTTCCAAACTACAATTGGCGATGACGCAAGACTTCGAGCCTCGCATGAACGGCGGATGGTACGAGAAGCTTCCTAGGAGCACCATAAATCGAGTGGAGGGCTCGAAGGCGCCGGAGTCGATCGAAGCTCTCCAGCAAGGTCGGGGAAGATACAGATGCCAAGGTTCCTTGTTCTTCTTTAAAACTCGACCCTTGTGGGTCGTTTGGCCTTCAGTACATGTTGGAAATGGTTGCGAGCAAACAAGGAGGACCCGGGAGCCTTATTGGGCAAGGTTGGATGACAGATGGAGTGAGCGACACTTCTCCGGCGAATGATGGAGATGGAGAAGTGGATCTCCAGATCCACTAGGGATCTGGAGGAATGAGAGTGCCTAGGGTGAAGGGAAGCATAGAGAGAATGTTGTGGGGGCGAAGTGGATGATGGAGCAGCGGAGACGGCACGTAGAGGAGCTCGGCGATGCTCAACTCCGATGAAGTACGGGATTACGATTAAGGCTAATCTACTTCGCTAAATCCTATACTAACGACAGAAAATTAAACCTACGACTAAAATAAGCAAAATAAACGAATAAGAAACAATTCTTATACCTAGGGGACGTCCATGGAGCAGGGTCGCCGGCGACGGCGCCTGTGGGTGCACCTCGGCCTCCTGGAGCTTCGTTTGAGCATGTAACACATCCTCCTATCACGAGAAAGCGATTTGGATCCAAGGCAAAGGCTCCTAGGCTCTTGATAGTGACCAAATTTGAAGAAGGAGGCGGGGTTCTTATTTATAAAACATTGGTCACACCCTTATTGACAGGGCTAGATCAATGAATCGGTGTTATGTACAGATTATACAATGATCTGGCGTGGATCGGGGATGATCCATGATTATTTTCTCTAAAGGACGTGAGGTCGATTGATCGACCATTCCAGCGAGAAATCAACAAGAAAATGCGGAATTGGACAGGTGCACGTCGAATCAGAATGTGGAGGGCGAGTGACCAGGAGTCAACCAACGACCTGACGTGATTGGTCCACGTCAGGTCGCTATAGGACAATGACCCAATTTTATTCGAAAATAAATATTTAAAAATAGTAAATGATTTTATTAATTTTTGCGTGTAAAATAAAAAATGTGTATTATTTTATGTTGTATTTTATTATGATTTTTATTTATTTATTTATTTATTTGGTGTATTTTATTAGTAGTTAATTTTTAATAGTGTATTTATAGGTATATTTGCCTATATTTTATACATTTTTATTTTTAATTATATAATTGATTATTTTATTATTATATATATTTATAACTCATTTTTGTGAGTGTAGACATATTTTTATTTTATTTTAAGGATGTTATTTGTACACTTAAATAAATAGATATGCATATTATGTATGTATATTTATAGGTATTTCCCCATTTTTTTTGATACATATTTTTAGTTTAATGTATTTTATTGAGTTTTATTTTGGTTTTCCATTTTTAATAGAGTTTATATAATATTTACAATATTATAAAAACTTGAAGCATAACAAATTAAAGTATATATATCCCTTTTATTTCTATATATATATATATAACATAGGTATTTCATTTATTTTTTGTACATAGACTTATTTTATTTTTCCTTTCCTGTTTGGTTTTATTTTAATTTTAATATGGACATGTGTTATGAATAATATTTACAAAATTATAAAGATATAAATTTGTAAAAATAATAAAGAATGAATAAAATGAATATTTTAATCGGTATAATTGATGGGTATTATTTCGTTCAAATTAATGTTATTTGCATGCATTAGCTAGGGGTTTTAAGGCCAAAATGATAGAATAAAGGTGGTGAAATGGAGATTCATCACCCCCTGTACTTATCTTTGCTAGTCCCTAGCAAACACTTATGCAATAAGTACAAAAAGAATAAAGAAGAAAAGAAAAAGAAAGAATGAATAAAATTGCTTTCAGTTATTCACATATCTTTACAAAATCAAAGTTTAGAGCTCAAGTTAGACCTTGATGTGAGAATCTGTGTAGAACCTGATCGAGAACCAAATTTAAAACACAATAGCCTTCGAGAGTCACAGAACTCGGTTCAAACAACCTCAATAGCCGGGTCAGAACTAGCCTACATCTTACACAAATCCTTATGACTATGAAGCCGACTTGTATGGTGTAAGTGATAGTGGATTTCCCCAACTAAAATGACAAAGGAACTGACTTCTCCAGAATGACAACCCAATGATTCCCCAATCCAGCACTCTGTCCTCGAGGAGCGGGGGTATTCACTTCTAAGTTCAAGTGGCATCTAACTCAAGAGGAGGAGGTGAAGAAAAGAATGGATGATAGCCATTGTAGCTACCTATCCTGGTATGCAAGACCAGTGTAGTCAAGTCATCCAGCTGCAGGCTCACATGGTATAACTTTGATGCTCAAGCTTGCTTTTTTCCTATACAACATACACACATACTCCGTTAGGCAGTTTATTTTATTTGCAGGCCTGTCCACGTTTTTGGAGTTTTTTTAAATACTATTCACAACAACATTTACATAAGGACTTTTCCTCTTGAGCCAGAAGACTATCCCTCTTTTGAAGCTTTATCGCAACCCACACTCTCCTGTCATTTGACTTCATTGAAACTAGACCATGTTGGGGTGCACTTCCCTCCCTAGACGAGGACGAATGTTTCCACTCGTGTGCGTCTGAGACCAGCAAATCCAACCCCCTCACCACTCCAACTGAGTTGAGCCAATTAAAAGGGTGCAAGTATCCAAGTTAGGTCACGGTCGACAAGAGTCATGTGTGCGTCACGAAAAGTTCTAGTTAGTCAGTTGAGGTGACTTGAATCCAGCCCAGAGTCTCAAAGAATTAAGTCTGAGTAGACCTGAGGTACCTTAAACCTAGTTCCCATAAGGTTCCAATGCAGTTAGGTGCAATATGGTCCAACCAAGCTCCAATCTTCAGTTTTATTTGGACTTGTTCAATCATCAAGCTCAATTGAAAAGAATATGCATGCTATGCAAATGTTATGTACAATGCAGAAAGAATGATGCAATTTTCAAATAATTTTGAGAAGAAAGATAATTTTTTCACAATGGATTTTATAAATAAAAAGAAGTTTTGTAAAAAGAATTTTGGCAAATAAAGGGAATTTTTATAAAAAGAATTTTTGTAGAGAACAACAGATCTTAGCACTAAAATATATACAACTATTTACACGAGCATGCTTATTTTTATTTATTAAGAATTGTCAAGAATTTACAGATTTTAACAACTTATTTTATAGGTATATATATACAATTGGTAAGGAATTTTATGTATTGTATGCCCATTTTATTGATGCATTCACTCCTCAAATTTATTTGAAAACAATTTCGGAAACTATAGTACAAAATAATTTTTGCAAATATTTACAAACATTTGAAAGCCATTTTGCAAAGATCTTTCAAAAAATACTATATATACATTTTTCCAAAATATTTTTACAAACATTTTCACAATCATTTGCAAATAGGTTTTCAAATCCTTTATTTCACACAAAGAAAAAGAATTTTGCAATCAACATACCTTTACAAAGGTTGAAAACATTTCACAAAAAAGTTTCAAAGAGGTCACTCCATTTTTCAAATCATTTTGTAAAAATATTTTTAACCTAACTTATTAGTCAGTATATACAAACAGCATTTTTGAGGAAAAAAAGTGAATAAAATGTTTTTGGTATTTTGAGCTTTTGCAAATATTTTTGTTGTTTTAGGTACATATCTTTACAGCAGATGTATCCTATATTTACAAAAGTTTTGGTTCTTAATAGATATATATTTACAGAATTTTTGAGTATGGTGCGTATACTCCTCAAACTTATTTGAAAATCATTTTTCAACAAATTTGAAAACTATAGTCCAACATAATTTTCACAAACGGTTTTTATAGACATTCACGTATTTGAAGTTCATTTTGCAAAGGTTTTTCAAACATTATATATTGATTTTTCAAGTATTTTTGCAACCATTTTTCAAACCATTTACAAATAGGTTTTCAAACATTTTTATTTCACGCAAAGAAAATAAACTTTTACAGACAAAAAGATTTTTACAAAGATTGAATACTCTTTACAAAATGTTTTCCAAACGGATTTCGAAAGATTTTTCAAAAGGATTTTCAAACTATTTTTCAAACATTTTGCAAAAGTGTTTTGCCTAATTTATTAATCAGTATGTACAAAAAGAGCTTGAGGAGTTATAAACATCTTTTTATTAGAAGATTTTGATGAAGTTGACCTTGTTTTTTGCCATAAGTGTTATTTATAATAGAAAAGTACGAGTTATGTCTTAAAGTATATACATTGTATATATGACCCCCCTATACTTAGCTCGAGCTATGTCCTCATAGATCAAAGAGAAAAATAGAAGACATAACTCGGACAGAGTATAGGAAAAGCCTTAAGAATACATGAATGAGGAGATGAATAAATGAACATGAAGTTGACTATCCCCCCATACTTAGGATCAAATAATCTTAAGTATAGCAGGCTGTATACAAGGCAGGGATGGTCAAGGATGAGAATTAACAGATTGTACTTGGATTGTCCCCCCCACCTATACTTAGGGTAAGAGAACCGTAAGTATAGGTGAGAAGAGGAGACAACGGAGAGGATCAAAGAATGAAGGCAATTGGGGTGTACACCCCATTATACTTAGGATAAAGTATGTCCCAAGTATAGAAGACTGACAAAAAGAGGCGATACACCTTATTTTTTTGATATGTATATATAGGATGCAAGTGGGGACCGGAAAGAAGAAAAGAAGAAAAGAAGAAATAGACAATAGATCAGAGAAAATATTTTGAGGTGCATTGTCTGAATCTTTTGATGCTGGTAGTGTTGTGGATGTATCTTTAGAGTGCAATACTTGAATTGAATCGACAACGGCCAAGAAAGTATCAGGCTCTAGGTAGGGCTTTAGTAGCGGGTCGTTGACAAAAAATGGTTGTGCATCAGGAGACAATTTTGATATTGCAATGCTGTCATTGTCATGTACTTCTCGAACTTGAAATGGCCATGTCCAACTGTTCAATTTTCCTGGGAAGATCCTCAACTTTGCATCAAATAGACACACTTTCTGTCCAACTTCGAAGGTCTTTCCTGTGATGTGCCGGTCATGCCAGTATTTCACCTTCTCCTTGTACATCAATGTGTTATCGTATGCATACTTTCGGAATTCCGAGAGTATGTTCAGATCATATTTTCTTTTTTTACCACTTATCTATGAGTCCAAATTGCACCTATTGATTTCCCATAAGGATTTGTGAATGAGTTCCACAAGCAAATGGCACGATTTTACATATACTAGAAGGTAGGATGACATGACCAAAGGAGAATTGTAAGCAGTCCGGTATGCCACAGGATGGAGTCCAAGAGTTGGGACCAATTCTTTCTTTCCGGCTTCACAAGCTTCTGCTGGATTGTCTTGCTTTCTTTATTTGATAGTTCGGACATGCCATTGGTCTGTGGATAATAAGGAGATGCGACTCGATGCTCGATACCATATTCCTTCATTAGTTTCTTGACCTCTTTGTTAATGAAGTGGCTACCCCCGTCTGATATGAGAATCTTCGGAATCCTGAACCGCGAAATGATATTCTTATTCAAGAATCGAAAAACTGTGCAACTGTCAGTGGATCGAGAAGGGATGGCTTCAACCCAATGAATCACATAGTCAACGACAAGAAGGATGTGCTCATATCCCTGACTGTTGGGAGAAGATACCATGAAATCGATACCACAAGCATCGAATACATCTGCAATTTGGATGATCTTTATATGCATTGAATCTTTTGCGGTGAGGGTGCCTTTCAGTCTTTGACAGTCAGTGCATCGTTTCACGAAAGCGACTGCATCCTTAAATAGCGTGGGACACCAGAAGCCACATTGAAGTACAGCTACCGTTCTATCTCGAGAGTGGTTTCCACCATATTCGAGCGAGCAAAAATGCTCGAGGACACTATGATGATCATCCTGAGGGATACACCTGCGCCAAATGCAATCTGCTCCTTCCCTGAACAAGAGAGGATCTTCCTATTGGTAGAAATGGATTGATGACAAGAATTTGTCCTTTTGAATATTCATCCAATCCTGCGATACTACCCCCAAGATGAGGTAGTTGACAATATCAGCATACCAAGGGAGAGAATCCATAGCCAAAATCGACTCGTCAGGAAAGGACTCTGTGATGGGTGCACTGCTCAACGGAGGCTCTTGCTTCTCAATTCTGGAGAGATGATCTACTACCACATTCTGAACTCCAGGCTTGTCTTTGATTTCCAAATCGAACTCCTGGAGGAGAAGGATCCATCTAATCAGTCTGGCCTTGGCGTCCTTCTTCTATTGTAAATATCGGATAGCAGTGTGGTCGGTGAAGATGGTAACTTTCGATCCAAGCAAATAAGATATGAACTTCTCCTAGGCGAATACCACATCCAGCAACTCTTTCTCGGTTACAATATAATTTCTTTGAGCATCATCTAATATTTTGCTGGCATAATGAATGGCATAGGGCACCTTGTCTTTCCTCTGTCCTAACACAACCCCAACTGCAAAATATGATGCATCTGTCATGATCTCAATGGGAAAAGACCAATCAGGTGGCGGTAGGACTAGAGCATGAGTGACGAGCTCCTTCAGTTGATTGAATTAAAGGAGAATATGCTGCTGATCAACATTGAACTCAGTCTCCTTGCAAAGAAGTTCTGTAGGAGGTCGAGCATGCAGTTGAAGTCTCGGATGAACCGTCTGTAGAATCCCACATGCCCCAGGAATGACCACACATTCTTCACTATCTGAGGTGGCTCAAGATTGGCAATCACGTCCACCTTTGCTTGGTCAATTCCATGCTATGTTTGGAAGCGACGTGACCTAGCACAATTCCCTTTGTGACCATGAAGTGGTTCTTTTCCCATGATAGCACTAGATTGACTTCACGTCATTTCTGAAGTACTATGTTCAGGTGCTCAAGACAAGAATCGAAACTGTCACCATAGACAGAGAAGTCGTCCATAAATACCTCAAGAAAACTACCTACAATCTCGGCGAAGACTACAAGCATGCATCTTTGGAATGTCACTGGTGTATTGCATAATCCAAACGACATTCTCCTGAAAGCATAGGTGCTGAATGGGAAAGTGAAGGTAGTCTTCTCTTGGTCCTCAGGGGAGATTGCCACTTGGTTGTACCTGGAGTACCCATCTAGAAAGCAGAAGAACTCCTTGCCGACTAGTCTTTTCAAAACCTGATCAATGAATGGCAAGGGGAAGTGGTCCTTCTTAGTTGCTGCATTAAGATAGCGGTAGTCAACACACACCTGCCGGGATGTTGGTACCCAAGTAGATATCTCCTCTCCTTTGTCATTTATAGCGACGGTAAGCCCTGATTTCTTTGGAACTATGTGCAAGGGGCTCACCCATTTTGAATAGGGGATGGGATAAATGAAACCTGCATCACACCATTTCGTGATTTCTTTTCTGATGATATTCTTGAGACTCTGATTCAATCTTCTTTGAAATTCGCAGGACGGCTTGGCATCTTCTTCCAAGTAGATATGGTGTGAATACAACACATGATTTATCCCGCGAAGATCTGATACATGCCAACCAAGCGCCTTGCGGTTCTTCTCTAGAACCTCGAGAAGTCAAGATTCTTGCTTCGAGATCAACCTGCTGTTGATGATGACTGAGTACATGTTTTCTTCACCCATAAGGAATGCATACTTCAGGCCTGCTGGAGGTGGCTTGAGTTCTGATTCTGATCTGACCAACTTATCAGTCACCTCGGAAACTGCACTGGTGGTGGGAGGTATTGCTTGAACTTTGGTAGAACTACTGACCTGAGTATTCTGTTGAG
Organism: Ottelia alismoides; assembly: GCA_037367405.1. Classification (NCBI taxonomy): domain Eukaryota; kingdom Viridiplantae; phylum Streptophyta; class Magnoliopsida; order Alismatales; family Hydrocharitaceae; genus Ottelia; species Ottelia alismoides. Next base: position 93,880 of record JAZKJV010004114.1, read on the forward strand.
ATTCTTATACTGTGCCGAACAATTCTGCACTAGGCTCACCATGTTTGGGCTAGAGTGAATTATTGGAGTCAAAAAGGTGCATCAACAAATTGGATTCTATCTCCCAAGTACCATTAGAGCATGTGTCGACTGTGCTTTCCAAGTACTCCTCTAGAGAGAGGATTTCTGGGTTCCGTGAATCATCCAAAGAGAGTGGTGTAACTCTGATTTCTACAATAAAGTTACAGTCTGCTTCTGGTGCTGCTCGGCTCTCATCAGTCATGACTTTCGGCTCGCTGATCATGTCTATAGTGATTTTCTTTCTGCCCGAGCTGAAAGTGATCTGGTCAGACCCATAATCAACCATGATTTCTGAGGTGCGAATGAATGGCTGACCAAGGATGATAGGAGTCTGGAGTAGGGGTGCGATAGAGTCCATATCAAGGACTACAAAATCAACTGGGTATTGCATTTCCAGCACCTTTACCACAATATTTTCCAAAGACCTCTAGGTCGCTTGATGGATCGGTCAGCAAACTGAAGAATCATCCATGTTTTCTTGAGCAGACCTAGCCCAAATTCTTGCAGTAGTGATGAGGGAAGAAGGTTGATGGAAGAACCATTGTCAAGCAGAGTGCGCTCGAAGGCTTGATTAAAAATCTCACAACTGATAAGAGGTGCTCCTTTGTCTAGCTTCTTCTGTGGGAGATCATTGATGGCTGCTACAATGGCCATGGTGAGGACGTGCTTCTCAACTTGTCCGCGTCTGTTATTTCATTCCGGGCGATGCTTACTTGTACATGCCTCCTTCAAACCTTTCTTCACAGCTGACATGTACTCCATGGCCTTCATCAGAGGATCTCAACAATCAAACATTTTTATTTCATGCAAAGAAAATAAACTTTTGCAGACAAAAAGACTTTTAGAAAGGTTGAATATTCTTTACAAAATATTTTCCAAACAATTTTCAAAAGATTTTTCAAAAGGATTTTCAAATATTTTGCAAAAGTATTTTGCCTAATTTATTAATCAATATGTACAAAAAGTGCTTGCGGAGCTATAAACATCTTTTTATTAGAAGATAATGATGAATTTGACCTTATTTTTTGCCAAATGTTATTTAGAATACAAAAGTACGAGTTATGGCTTAAAGTATATACATAGTATATACCACCCCCTATACTTAGCTCAAGGTATGTCTTCATAGATCAAAGAGAAAAAGAGAATACATAACTCGGACAGAGTATAGGAAAAGCTGAAAGAATAAATGAATGAGGAGATGAATAAATGAACATGAACTTGACCGTCCCCCCATACTTTCTATACGGCTTCACAAGCTTCTGCTGGATTGTCTTGGTTTCTCTATTCGATAGTTCGTCCATGCCATTGGTCTGTTGATGATAAGGAGATGCGACTCGATGCTCGATACCATATTTCTTTGTTAGTTTATTGACCTCTTTGTTAATTAAGTGGCTACCCCCGTTTGATATGAGAATCTTCAGAATCCCGAACCGCGAAATGATATTTTCTTTTAAGAATAGACAAACTGTATGGCTGTCAGTGGCTCGAGGAGGGATAACTTCAACCCAATGACTCACATAGTCAATGGAAAGAAGGATGTGCTCATATCCTTGACTGTTGGAGAAGGTCCATGAAATCGATACCACAAGCATCGAATACATCTGCAATCTGGATGATCTTTATGGGCATTGAATCTTTTGTGGTGAGGGTGCCTTGCAGTCATTGACAGTTAGTGCACCGTCTCACAAAAGCTGCTGCATCCTTAAATAGCGTGGGACACCAGAAACCACACTGAAGTACTTTAGCTGCCGTTCTAACTCCAGAGTGGTGTCCACCATATTCAAGCAAGCGACAATGCTCGAGGACACTATGATGGTCCTCCTCAGGGATACCATTGCGCCAAATGCAATCTGTTCCTTCCTTGAATAAGAGAGGATCTTCCTATTGGTAGAAATGGATTGACAATAATAATTTGTCCTTTTGAATGTGAAGGATATGGTTAGATCCTCAAGCGCATCACAGAAGTGTGAGCGTTGTGTCGAATACGATGAAGAACAACTAGTCGGACTAGCAGTTCTATGCAGCGGAATTTAAAAAATTTTCATGCGATGAAACCACATGATCCAAGGACACTTCTTGGATTGTTTTGTCTAAACCACAAACAAGTATTAGGGTTACCTCTTAAAGCATGGTTGCGATCGAGTCTCTAAACGAAGAGATCTCCTGTCTCAAGTTTGATCCGACGGAGGAGACGCTTGTGAGCGCGGGGATGAACCGCGTGCTTCTCGCAATCCATGTTGATGATCCAAGCGACGGATCTTCTGATCTCAACACACGAGATCCAATATCTTCTTCACGAGCGAGGTGCACCGAAGGAGACGGAGATCCACGAGCAAATGATCAGGTAGCATAACAACGATGCTGCGATGATGGAGAACTCCCTCTAGGGCATCCATGGTGGACGACCATATGAGAGGGAGAGAGAGTAGGCATGTAGGAAGAGAGAGAGAGAGATGTGCTTCTCAAGCATTGTGTAAAGAAGAGCAATGGGGTGCCTCTCCTTTTATAGTGTTTTGGGATCCATGGATCTCAATCCATGGGACATATAAAATCAATGGATGAGATTGATTTATGTCTAATCCAATGGTCAAGATTGTTGTTGGTAAAAGCCAACAACTTGTGATTTAATTTAGATCAAATATATTTGACAAATCAAATATACATCAATCCTAAAATTAAACCAATCAAATAAGGAGACAAATTCCATGGAGATCTCAATCCCATTGGAATATAGTGGACATCCACTTATTTCCAAGTGGGGCAATCTCGTGAAATCTCATGAGATTGCATATCTCTATGAAATTCTCCATTATTTAATTCAACAACTTTTGTTGTGATTTATTCTTCAAAAGTAATTCATAATTAATTTTGAGAATATTGCAATCTTGCCATTGGAAAATTGTGAATCACATTCACAACCCAAAACAAAATATAATTTACATTTTCAATTAATTACACAATGCGTATCCAATACATGTTAATAATTAATCACCAAATATAAATTATAATTAGCTCTCTCTAATACATCATAAATCACATTTATAATATATTATGAATAATTGGATATTGCTATCTACATTATTCATATCCATGATAATTAAATCATATTTAATCATCTTGGATTTTTTTCTCTTATGCCGAAATAATATGAATCATATTCACATTATTCACATCTTTGATAACCAAATCTCATTTAATTATCTAAGATAACTCTCCTTATAATATGAATCAAATTCATATTATTCTTGATAATTAAATCACATTTAATTATCCATTTTCTCAATGCTCGGATACATATATCAACAATAGAATTATCCATGAATTCTTTCAAGGATAATGCGCTTTCTCCGCGAATACTTGGAGATAAGGACAGGGCAATTGTATTGTTCCACGTAGAGTGACTTGGATATTGAGATCATATCTCAAATCCATATCGCGGGCCTCCCATAGATGCTTGATTAAATCAAGACCGTAAATCTAATCTTCTCATTGCATCTGAATTATATTCAGATCAATGTCCAATAATTGGACCAAGATAAGATTACTTCTCTACTGAGAGGAGTAACTAAAATCCGAACCCATTTCATCACTCCCTAGGAATGGAAGCGTCATGGTTATACAATCGTTTATGATCACATCACCCTCAGGTATTCCCAATACCTGTACATCCTGCATACTGGAAGACTCAGAATAAACCCGAAGTATTGGATCAACTTTATACTGTCTACTTCAGGGTTCTATCAGTAAGTTTCTCATTCGATCATTGGGAGTCGGTATCGATCATACACTTTCCGAAAGCGTATATCATACCTAGGTCTTGATCATATACTTTCCAAAAGTATATATCAAACCTACAAATTCAGTCAAGCTTCCAAAGTGAGACGACCGTGCGCACAGAATTTGATTCTTCCCAATATCTCATGAGTGAGCTCATGTCTTCCGGTTCAGTAACTGAACCTGTATGATCTCTTTGAGAGATCGTATTACTCATATGCCCTTATATGCACACCAGCGCGTCGGTGTATAGACCTTGGTTAGGTCATCAACCTATTGGTCTGCCAAATGTACATACTCAAACATATAGTAACACATCTGTCTCCGGTCAGAGGATGCATGCATGTATCGTGACAGCATACCATATAGGACTTTGGTTATCTCGATCTCATTAAGTCAACTCTTTGACCTAACTATCTGACACCTCCGAAGCTTTATTCCTATGCAGAGGACCTGCATCAAGAGGTCGGTCAGATATCAGACTTTAGAGATAAGGATTGCCTTCTCCTACTCAGGCTGGAGATCATCTCTTAACAATCATTTAACGGTGCTTGATGAGTCCCCAGTCTAACTCTTTAGATATTCATCCAAGCACCAACCTCTATGATTTAACAGTTGAATCAACAAATGTATGATCATCAAGATGGCCATGGTACATAACCCTAATTGTACTAAGGGACCTATTATGCAAATTATTTATTCTTCATTTCAGATCAGGGAATGATATTTTCAATAACATTTATTGCATAATGGCTCGCCGTGGGCTCGCATGTCCAACAATCTTCCACTAGCCCAAAGAGCCATTGATGGGCTAATCATTTAAACCCACACTCATGTGACAATCATAGGCTATTTAGAAAATAGTTAGGTAAGCTGATCAGCTCTGTTTCCATGAGACTATGCCAAGTCCTTTTACGACACTTGCATATCCCCAGTAACGGTTCTCGCATCTAATGCGAATGTTGCATCTTATGCAACTAATACTCAATCTAGTTAAAGCTATTATAATGTCCTTGACTCAATAGCTTAATAATTGTCATAACCAGTATTTCTATAATCCTTATTAGAATACCCTTATTCCTGGAGATCTCTATCTCCTAAGGTATCCACAGTTAAGACCTTTGAGAACTCTATCTATAAAGTCTTAAGTTTTTGAAGATAAGATATTGAGATCACTATCTCAAAGATCTTGTCCTCTATGAAGATATCGTTATTACTGCAATCAAGTGTTTTCTCTCCATATTAGGATTAGTAACAGTTTACTACTCCCATTACATGGCAGATATCTGGCTTTTCTACACATCTAGCATACACTCAGCTTCTTGTAACTAATGCTTAAGTGCAAGTAGTTCTTGCATTCACTTCCTCAACTCTTTGAGGTGCTATCCCTTTAGATAGGTCAGTACCATATCTTAATGGATGGAAGCCTTTCTTGGATTTTTCCAGAAAATAGAATATGTCCAAGGTGTACCATTAATGCGACAGTCCTAATACCCTCTTCTCTATGCTTCTGAACACCTTCAGAACTTAGATCCAAGAGGTATCCTTGACATCATATCTCAAGTTATGGAACAACCAGATAATGAAACACTTATTATTATCCTTATATCATTTTAAATGATTAGGATATCATCTACATTTAGCACGATGAACATAAAGGCACTCCCACTAAGCTTCACATGGCTCATCCAGATTCTATTTGAAATCATAACATTTATAATTTCATCAAATCTTATGGTCCAAGTTCTAGAAGCTTATTTGAGTCCATAGATGGATTCTTTAGCTTTCACATCTTGCTTTTCTCAACCATGAATCCCTGGGGCTACTTCATGTGAATATCCTTAGAGAGGTATTCATATAGGAATGCAATCTTGATTTCTTTCTCTTGAAGATCCATTTACACCTTTATAGGTCTTACCCATATAGGTGGATCCTCGAGGGTCCATATACAACACTTGTATATGAAGTCTACTTTAGACTTTATTGCTAACATCCATCATTCCATGTCATGATCTTCAGAAATTTCATCACATGAAGTTCGATCATTGTCAGATTTCTCTGACACATGGAATCCATCCTCAAACTCATTTAAAGAGGTATTAGTGTTTCATCTTTAATTTTCCTTTTAGTTTCCAATTTCAGGAGCCTCATTATCTCGTCAAGATTAAATGAGTTCCTACACTTCATTTTCTTCTTGATCCTCAACAGAGTCATCCTCTAAGAATCATATCCTTAGCGATGAGATCTTTTAAGAATCTCAAGGTTATAAAGTAGGTATCCAATACCATCCTTTATTTTCCTAATGAAGTAGCACTCTCTAGTGCTCGATTCCAGCTTATTTGCATGGAATCTTATTAGGATATATAATGTAGTCTCTACTACATATATACCTGGAAACTAAGAGGAAATTATGCTAAAATGCATCATTGATCAAATCATGTCACACAAGATCCAATTGTATCTCCCTATAACTCTATTGAGTCAAGGTGTGTTAAGAGGATTGAGATAGAAATTATATTCATATCTCCATGAGGTATTCTTTGAATTTATCTAACAGGTACAAGCTACCTAGATTAGATCAAATTCATTTTATCTTCCTTCAGACTTTGGTTCCAAACCAAAATTATGAAATCTTTGAACATTTCAAAGGTCTCTTAGGTGAAGAGAAGAAATCTCATATCATACATAATCATCAACAGATATCACATATCCATAATGTTTACTATGATATAGATGATCCGCATACATCAATATGTATGAGATCCTGAATACCTTGACATCTTACCCCTTTCCCAAGGAAGGGTGTAATTGACATATTTTACTTTTTGAATACAATATTCATACGTATGTAAGTTTTGAAGTTTTAGACATTCTAAAGTTTCATCTCTTACTAGTCTATTGATCAAACCAATAGATAAATGTCCAAGGCTTGATGCTAGATCATTGTCAAATGATCTTTATCCACCGATTGATCTTTTAGGGTTTAATTTCAGTATTAGAAATGTTAATTAACCATTCATTAATTTTTTTAATTTAGTGGAGTCCACTAGATTTTAGATTACTATCTGAAATATCTCCATCATAACTCTTTATGATAGATTTATTACAGAATTCATGTTTATTTCCAATATTTAGAAATAAACAATGAGTGTATTCTAATATCTAGGTCATAGAGACATTCTCTAAGACTAAGGGCTTTCCCAATGAAATTATGAAGCCTTTCAATCCAATAGAGATTGTTGCAACAATTGCATCAACATCCATGTGGATGACTATTAAACCTTTAAGATCAAATTTCTAATCTTCTATTACATATGCAACCAACAAGTGTCATTAGAAGATTGAGATACAATTATAAGACTTTATCTTTATTCAATAAGCAAGTCAATATCAATGATTTATGTAGATTATTCTGATGCTCTATCCAAGTCATTCTCTAAGGATTCTAGACAGACTTGATAGTCATACTATCAACACATCAACTTATTACAATATTGGCATCATCCAACTCTTAGGATGTCATATGGAAGTCATAGAAGTACAGTCAACTCTTTGACTTTCCTTCTTACTCGGATCCGACCCATGCTTCCACTACGCTCCCTTCATCTATAAACAATCGTTGCTTAAGACTAAGGATCTCTTACGTTAAATTCAAAAGAATTCAATGTAAGAGTATTTCAACATTTACACATGTTTCATTAAATTCATACAATATGAATATTATGAAGCTTCATGAATGACTAGAGTAAAGACAGTAGAATGATGACACTCATCGTATCTGCATCCATCTAAACTCTTGACACATTGGTTCAGGTAGGTATTCAAACATTTTGAATACATCATATCTTATAGAGCCACCATTCTGTACGATGCAGTGAACCATCTCATTCATGATAAATGTCAAGAGCACATATGTATGCCAAAATATCTTCATTGATTTTATAAGGATTATTTGACAATTGCGATCATCATCAACATGTCACTTCCAAAGTACATCCGATGAGAGGTCAAGACTATAGAGACATACAAACCCTAGGGTTCTAGTCCTATTATCCATTTAATTGTCATTCCTCATTATTATGAGGAAACTTGCACATTGCAACCACATACATTATGTGTCCAACTGCAAGTACAATATCTGGATCATGAGTCCAATCCATGATATTTTACTGGTTATTATTGAGTATAACATTGAGTGGGTTTAATGAAGGATTATCTGAAATAAGAAATTTGCATAAGTATATATATTTATATATATACATATTTTACTTTGATTTAAGAATTTTTATATCAAAGTTATCTTGCCTTGTCAACACTGAAAGTTCATTCCCTTAATCACTTGCAATGTAAGAGATATACTTACCATTATATCTCAAGAAAGATCTGGGATCTCCTTCCTTATCTTTGTTGCATCCCAATAATATGAGAACCAACAACTCGGATAAAAAGAAGCGGGAACACATTCCGCCTTGCAAGTCCAACTTGCATCTCCCAATTCGGTCTTTAACACCCGGGCCCACCACCCCTAAGGCAATGTTGACCCGTCGTTAATTGAACCAATCGTCAACAGGAATACAACTCGCTATGCGCAATCCAATATCGCCCCAATAATATGAGGAGCCGATATTGGGGTCACTACGCATACGTCCTTACTCTTTCGAGAAGCGAAGAGCCCGATCTAGATGCTCTTGCATACAGGAGTTGTCACTTCGGACATGCGTCTCTTGCATACAATCCTTGGCGACGGAACCCTCCGCCTTGACGGGAGACGATGGATGTCACTTATGTGATCCTCCATATCATATTCAAATTCTAATTAATCATTATGAATCATATCCATTATGATTAATTCTTCCAAGGGAAATAACATCTCTATTTAAAATAGAATGTTTTAATTTTAATTGGATTTCAATTAATCTAATCATATTAAATTAATGATCTAATTAACATCCAACAAATATTTTTAATTGTTACTTGAATTATTGTATTATCTCAAATACGTATTATTTCAAATTTTAATAATTAGAAATACATCATGATTTCTTAAGCATTATACTAACCCTACCAGCTGTCATGGCCAGTACCGACGAGAGTGGGACGGACCACATACGTTGCAACCCGCTACCTCAATGCTCTGCGACTAGACACCATATCCACCTCGAGAAAGGATAATGCAAAATAGATGACTTTGTACTTGAGATGATCATCGGTTCTTCAACTGAAATTATACCATATAATAATAATCAAAACGATTTTGATTAACATTATAATGAGATTTGCTAAACAAATCCCAAATCCTATTCAAGCAACATGTTTGTTGGAATGTAGATCATGTAACCGATTACTGATCTAGATTACATCTAATCAAATATTAGTTAAGGCAATGTCATTTAAGGAAATAATTATCATCAAATATTTCACGAATATTTATGCAAAATTATTCTAGGAAATTAAACAATTTAATTTCACTAATTGATTAAATGACAATCACTAGGTTCTTGATTAGGAAAGTATTTCCAGTAGTGACCCTCACATACTAAAAATACCATATCTCAATCAATTTAAATCCAAATTAAGCAAAGTAAGTTCCTAAATTTTATAATTTTATTTACAATAGAACCTAAGTGATTTGCATGCATTTCAAGGCATTTCAAATTCGCAATTAACATCTTAATTACGTTGAGATTCGCAGTCCCCGAAACTGTGGATACATGTTCACTAAAATGAGCATAACTTGAGCAAACGGAATCGAAATCACGTAAACTCAGATCCTACGATTTTCTTATTTAATGAGGAACAAAACCTAATTATTATTTTCGTGTTTAAAAAATTTAAACAGTACCTAAAATAATCTCAAAAGAGAGATGCGAAATTGAAATGAAAGAAAACTTTCACAAACCCTAATGAACCCAAGTCATCCTCGGTTAATGGATCGTATCCAAAACACCGACCTAAGGCTCCGACACCACTTGAAGGATATGGTTAGATCCTCAAGCACATCACGGAAGCATAAGCGTTGTATCGAATACGATGTAGAACGACTAGTTGGACTAGTTGTTCTATGCAGCGGAATTTAAAAAATTTTCATGCGACGAAACCACATGATCCAAGAACACTTCTCGGATCGTTTCGTCTAAACCACAAACAAGCATTAGGGTTACCTCTTGAAGCGTGGTTGCGATCGAGTCTCTAAACAAAGAGACCTCCTGTCTCAAGTCCGATCCGACAGAGGAGACGCTTGCGAGCGCGGGGATGAACCGTGTGCTTCTCGCAATCCATGTTGATGATCCAAGCGACGGATCTCCTGATCTCGACACACGAGATCCGATGTCTTCTTCACGAGCGAAGTACACCGAAAGAGACAGAGATCCATGAGCAAACGATCGGGCAACATAACGACGACGCTGCGGCGATGGAGAACTCCCTCTAGGGCATCCATGGTGGACGGCCATATGAGAGGGAGAGAGAGTAGGCGTTGTTTAACCCAAAATCGGTGATCTTAAGTTCCACACAAGGCGGGAACTTAGCCGCTGAATCGACCACGTGAAATTCGGATTAAAACAACAATTAACTCACGGTATCAAATCAGACAATGACAAGCAAAGGTGGAGTTAAATTTTATTATTAACTCTATAAAAGTGTGTATAGTGTGCACGTGTGTAGAGTGTCGAACTCAGGGACCAAGCATGATAGATCAAACAAAATGTGCAAGAGTGAATGTGATTGAGTGTCTACAAGTATGTAAATTTTTTGTGGGTTTTTAATTTTATATTTTTATTTAATTTTTGATTTTATATTTTTTTGTATTTTGGTTTTCAATTTTCTGATTTTATATTTTCTTTTTATATTTTATATTTTTATATTTTTTTCAATAATAGAATGTATATACAAAGTAAGAAAGAGAGAGCTAAAGGATTTATAAAAATAGGTAAAAAATACTCAAAAATCAATAAATAAAATGTTTTCGGTCTTTTTATATTTTTCTACTATTTTTATGATTTTTCTAGATTTTTCCTATTTTTTTGGTATTTTTAAAGTCAAACATACTAAAAATAGTGAATAAAAATGTTGTCCAATATTAAAACGAGGATGAAAAATATAAATAAGAGTCCAAAATTCCTCAAATTAATTTTAAATCAAAGATAATAAAATATGGAAAATATAGAAATTGAAATTGTATTTTTACGATTTTTCTTGAATTTTTAATATTTTTAAGAAGATTTTTGGGGTTTTATAATTTTTAAGAGTTTTCTTTTGTATTTTTTAGTGATTTTTGTACTGAAGTTATGAGACACTAAAGTACGCAAAATATATTTTTCTGGGAATTTTCTGAAGTATTTTTATATTTTTAATGGATTTTGTGATGCAAACAGGGCTGAAAATACTTGTTTTCGAATGTTTATAAATAATAAAATGCAATAAACATGCAAAATAAAAATATAGCGTCAATCTACTATGCAGGAGGTACTTAAGATAATTTTTGTAGATTTGTTAGAGTTTATCGATGCATGAAATAAATACTTGAAGCAAAGAGAAACTACATGACTAGCAATGGCCTTTTTGCAAATATGGAAAAGTTTGAGGACCGAAGTGTAATTTGTCTACAAAATATATAACTCAATATAAAAATATCTGGACCAAATGTAAATAGCTAAAGCCGCAGGTCCTTCACTGCAAAATAGCCAGATCCCACGTGCTAGAGCACGCACGCCTCTGGGGGATCAAAACGCAATTATTAAAAAAAACTTGAGGGCAAAAATGCAAAATGTCCAACAATTTATAACTGAATATAGAAGTTCATGGACTAAACGGAAATAGACAGACCCGCAAGGGGTCCTCTACAAAATGGCCCGTCCCCTCAGGCGCACAGGCACGCGAGGTGACGTAGCCGAGGACCTAGTTGCAATAATGAAACGTACAGGGGCCTAATGATAAATATTACAAAAGCTTCATACTGCAAATGAAAGTTTAAAACTCGAATATTAAATGCACAAAATGGCGGGGGGTTTAAGCACAAAATACCCCACGCATGGCGAAAGCGGACAGTGGATGTATCATCACTAATACACGTGGCCTTGCACGATACCCCTTCGCGTGCAAACGACCTTGATTAGAACCCCATCGGCGATCGAACAACAGGGGGCAGATATGATCCGACAACAACTGTGTTGCGCGAAGAACAGGAGAGGATCCCACGATGACGAGGTGTGGAGGAAGAACATCCGCCGAACACGGCCTGGATGAGCTTGAAGCGCCAAAATCTCCACGCTCGACGCCGCCTTCTCTCCTCTAATGACACCCAGAACCCCCCCCCAGGACACCTCCTTATCGACTTTATGCTTCAAAATGCTCTCGAGGGCTCCGGCATCTGTTAGCGGCAGAGGTGGACCTGGAGGTCCTTTTTGGCAAAGCACCCCTTAGATGGGGCCTTCCAGATCCTGCAAAGACACACAAAAATGCAGAAAGACAAAGGTGGAGGAATCTGGGCTATTGTTAGGTGGGATCGATGGTGAAGAGTGGTTGGGAGATGGGTGGTCAGTAGTGGTCAGAGCGGAGCTCCGACGAAGGTGGTTGGAATGAGATAACGCGATTAATCGATCCAGCTCTAGCCAAAGCTAAACTTAGCGTGTAAAATAACAAAGAAATGCAATAAGTAAGGGAGAATAAACAGAACCTCAACCCACCAGAACATGGAGATAATGATCTCACTGCGGGACTCGCCGGAGATAGGTGGAAGCACCTCCGCGTCGCTCCTCCGCGCCTCCTAACGGGGAGGTGAGTTAGCTGTCTCCTTACTCTAACCTCAGCTCGCGAAAGGGGGGGGGGGGGGAACGGGTCACGAAGGGTTCAAGGGGAGGAAGGAGGTTTTGGGCGGTTTTTGAAAGGATAGCCGAGTGGGCTCGAAGAACGATGAATATCGGGCGGGGCAGTGATCCACAAATCGAGATAGACCCCCGACGTGTATCATGGATACTAGGGGAAGAAAAGGCAAGAAGAAAGTTATGCAAAATAATGAAAGAAGACTCCTCGAAAAAATCTCGAAAATGGTCAAAAACCACAGCCTGACACAAATCAGACCTCGGTCAGAGAGTTGACCGAGGTCAACCAAGGGAGAAATTTGGTTGGTCTACGTGGACCAACCAGAAAAAACCTTGGAAAAAATAATTGTAAATTCATTTAAAAAAGAAAACAAATTAATTAATTTTTGGTTATTAAATAAAAAGTGTTTATTATTTTCTAAATTATTTTATAGTTATTTTTATTTATTTTTATGAGGTATAAAATTACAAGTTACCATTTATAGCCTTTATTGGTGTATTCTTCTATATATTTTATTATTTTATTTTTATTTTTTGAATTTAATTTATTTATTTCTGTTTATAATTTTACAAATTTATAAAATATTTTTATACACTTAAATATATTTTTATTCTATTTTTCTGAAGTGTTCTGTACACTTAAAAAAAGTGTTAAGTATATAGGTATGTGTATTAGTATTATACCTCGGTATTTTATATACATAATTTTTTTTGTATTTTCTTTAGGTTTTTATTCTGATTTTAATGTACAAATATAATATAAATAGTATTTATAAAATTATAGAAATATAAAATTATAAAAATAATGAATAAATAATAAATGAATATTTTAATTTGTACAAGTATACAAGTGGGGTCCAAAACTCAACTTTCAAACCGTAGCTCCGCCAAATGCGAAACCACCTCCATTAAATAGATTATTTTAAATTATATACAATTAAAGGTGAGTTTGACGCGTTTCGAGTTTTTATTTGCAAGATACATGTCTGGGAAGTTGGGATTCTGGAATTTTATTCCGATCATAACTTTTTATTTGTACATTATTTTTGAGTGAAATCAATTTTATATTTTTCCTTTATTTAATTATTTACAACTTTCATGTTCAAAGTTTCTTTATTTGAAGTGTAAAAAGTGGAACAAAAAATAGGTCCCAAAATGAATAAGGAATAGGTTAAATGAAAGGTATTTTTATTGTATTCTGGCCCTTATCTCCCCCTACTTTATTCCTTGTCGACCTAGTCATTGAGATGCCTAGGTCTCGGGGTTTCGGGTCATAAAATATTTAAAATATTTTATTCTTTTTATTTTCTTTTTTTATTCTATATTTTGGCTTTAAAAACCACAATTTATACATTTTTTACACAATAATGCATGGATGATAAAATGCATGAATTAAGCCTATTTACACGCATTTACTAGGGTTTTTAAGGTCAAAATGATAGAATAAAGATGATGAAATGTGGATTCATCATCCCCTATACTTGCCTTTGCTAGTCCCTAGCAAACACTTATGCAATAAGTATAGAAAAGAAAAATAAAGAAAAGAAAAAGAGGAAAATTAGATTAAGTTTAACTATCGAACTTGTCTTCATAAAATCAAAGTTTAGAGCTTAAGTAGGACCCTTCGAATTTTAGTGCGGGCGGAACCTTAATAAGAACCGAATTTGAAATCCAACAGTCCTTGAGAATCCCAAAACTCTGCTCAAGTCTCCTCAGTAACCAGGTCAGAAATATCTCAACTCATACGCAAACCCTTGCGACTATGAATCTGACTCGTACAGTGTAAGTGATGGTGGCTCTCCCCAACTGAAATGACAAAGAGACTGACTTCTCCAATATGACAACCTAATGATTCCCCAATCTAACAACTCATTCCTCAAGGAGCAGGGTATTCCCTTCTAAGTTCAAGTGGCAACCAACCCAAGAGGAGGGGGTGAAGAGAAGAATGGATGGTAGCCAGTGTAGCTACCTATCCGAGGATGCAAGACCAGTGTAGTCAAGTCATCCAGCTGCAGGCTCACATGATTTGACTTTGAAGCTCAAGCTTGCTTTATTTAACTTTACACATATGTACACTCCGGCAGGCATTTTTATTTTTGTACAGGCCTATCCACTTTTTTGGAATTTTCGCTTTTTGCAATTTTTTTGAATACTATATACAACAACATTTACATAAGGAGTTTTTCCTCTTGAGCCAGTAGAATATCCCTCTTTTGAAGCTTTATTGCAACCCATGATCTCCTATCCTCAAAACTCATCATCACTGGACGGGTTGGGATGCACTTCCCTCCCTAGAGGAGGACAAGTGTTTCCACCTGTGTGCGTCTCATACCGGCAAATCCAACCTCCTCACCACTCCAACTGAGTTGAGTCAAGTGAAAAGTGCAGATGTCCAAGTTAGGTCATTATCACACAAGAGTCGTGCGTGAGCTCCGAAATACTCTAGTTAGGCAATCAAGAATCCATTGAACCAAGTCCAGTGATCCTCAAAGAATTAAGTCAACTAGACCTGAAGTACCTCAATTCCAGTTCCTATAAGGTTCCTGTTAATTAGGTAGATTTAAGGTCCAATCAAGCTCCAATCTTCGGATTTTACTTAGACTCATTCAACTATCAATCTCAATCCGAAAAATGCTCATGCTATGCAAATGATATGCAAAAAATATTTTTGTAATGCAATTTTCAAAGATTTTGAACTTTTTATGGATTTTTGAAAAGATGATGCATATGTAATTTTTTAGATTTTTCAAAAAGATTTTTCAAATGTTTTTGGATTTTAATTTTGCAAATGTTTTTGGGATTTTTGAAAATAAAAAGGTTTTGGCTAAAAACTAGGTACCAATATTTACACGGGAATGCATTTTATAGTTACAATAAGTGGATTTTAAGAATTTACAAGGGTAAGGGGTCAATTTTATAACTATATATAGTGAATTTTAGATGAGATGCATGTATTCCTAAAACTTATTTGACACAAGTTTTTCAAACAATTTTGAAAACTATAGTCTAAAATAATTTTTACAAACAGTTTGTACAAACATGTACACACATTTGAAAATCATTTTGCAAAGGTTTTCCAAACAGTATATATTTATTTTTTTCAAAATATTTTTGCACCATTTTTCAAACCATTTGCAAATTATTTCTCAAACATTTTATTTCACACAAAGAAAATAAATTTTACACTCAAAATATTTTTACAAAGGTTGAAAACATGTAACAAAATGTTTTACAAATAGTTTTCAAAAGATTTTCACAAGGATTTTCAAACTATTTTTCAAACATTTTGAAAAAAAATATTTTCGCCTGATTTATTAATCAGTAAGTACAAGAAGAATTTGAGAAATAATCACATCTTTTTATTAAGGTTTTAATGAATTTTAAAAGAATAATCAGCCATTTTTATTAGTAAAAATATGAAAGTGCGAGTTATGGCTAAAGTATATACGCAGTATATACGACCCCCCTATACTTAGCTTGAGCTATGTCCTCATAGATCAGAGAGAAAAGAGAAGACATAACTCGTACTAAGCATAGAAAAGTCTAAAGAATAAATGAATAAGAGATGAATAAATGAATGAGAAGTTGACCGTCCCCCCTATAATTAGGATCAAATAATCCTAAGTATAACAGACTGTCAAGGGTGGGAATGAACAGACCGTACTCAGATTGTCTCCCCCTATACTTAGGGTAAGATATCCCTAAGTATAGACAAGAAGAGGAGACAATGGAGAGGATCAAAGAATAGAAGCACTCGGGGTGCACCCCCCTATACTTAGGACAAAGTACGTCCTAAGTATAGAAGACTAACAAAAAGGGGCGACACCTTTTCGGTAGATAAAGAAGATAGAGGAGGAAAAGAAGAAAAGAAGAAAAGAAGAAAAGAAGGAAAGAGATCTGAAGATGGGTAAGGATAGAGACGGATGTACGCATCACTCTCCCTATACTTAGGGTAAAAGAAGCCCTAAGTATAGGCAACAACAGGAGTGATGAAATGGAACGACGAATGAACACTCGGCTCGTCCACCCCCTATACTTAGGACAAAGTACGTCCTAAGAAAGGCAAAAACGAGAATAGGTGGACGAGCAATACGGTAGAGGAAAGAGGTAAACAAAGGAGAATGTACAACAAAGGTAGATATACACAGGATCAAGAAGGTTGAAAGCGAACCTTCTTGCGGGACTGCTGAGGAATAGATCTAGTGTGGTGCAGGTCGACATCGGGGTCTTCAGATGACGTAAACCGATCAGGGCCGACAGGATGTAAGTCCTCAGTGGCCCTAGGGTGACGAGGCACAGACGGGGTAGTGGAAGAAGTACGACTAGGTCCGGCCTTGGGAGTCTCGCTGATATAAAAGTGAAATGGTACGAACTCATCCACATCGAAAGTAGTGTACTCAGTGTCATCCTGCGAGGTCTCGTCCAGGTCAAAACCACAAGGAACAAACTCATCAGTGGAAGTAGTCGAACTCTGTTCGTCCTCAATAATCTCAACCGGATCATCTTTTTCATCAAAAGGCCTGAATTCCCGAATAAAAGCAATCAAATCAATTTCAGCCTTCGTCTCATCAATGTCTAAGTGAACAGGCACAGACGTATCAGTGAAAGTAGTCGAGTCATATCTGTCCTGTCGAGTCTCAGAATCTGCCCTCCTCTCAATGGTGTCGATCATGTAGATCCCACGGATGTCATCAACACATCGCCACGTCCTAGAAGAAGGGACTCTTAGGTCCATGCTTTCCAATTCTTCCTCCTTAGAGAGGAATTCTTGGGTCTCAGTGGAATCCAATAAACAACAAAATTCTCTAATAGTCTCATCAAGGTCATGGTCCTCCGGGTCAACATAGATAGGTGTAGTCACATCAAGTGTAGGTCTCTGGTCAACTATGGGTGCGGTGATCAACACTTCGCTTTCATCAAAAGGACGGAAGCGAATCTCTCCTGATCCGTAATCAATAACTACCCTCGCAGAGGCAAGGAACAGTCATCCCGGGATGATTGGAGAGTGCTCCCTTGTGGAGGTCTTCATGGGCAATACGACAAAATCAACATTGTAGCTCGTGCCCTAAATCGAGATGACAACGTTTTCAATGATACCCTTCGACCTCTTGATAGATCCATCAGCAAACTGTACGATCATCCTGGTTTTCTTGAGAGACCCTAAGTGTAGAGACTGTACCAACGAGAAGGGTAATATGCTAATCAAAGCACCGTCGTCGAGGAGAGTGTGATCACATGTGTGGTCAGAGATGGTGCAGCTAATGAAAGGTGTGGCAGTGTTCCTCTTCTTAGGAATGGGACGGTGTGTGATGGCGTGGGTAGTGGCCATGGTTAGTATATGACGCTCAGATCTGCTCCTCCACTTTCTCTTCTTTGGAAGATGAGCAGATAAATCAGTCCTGGCCTGCTGAAGTGGGGCACGAATAATCTCATCAATGGTGGCCACCACTTCAGGTTCATTCAACATTTTTTTTGAATTTTTGGACCTCCTCCATACAAGGGAGGAAGTCAGAATCATCATCTACATGAGGCATGCCAAGAGCAGTCTGTACAGCGGCATCCTCGAGGTGAAAGGTGGGACAAGGTGTGAAAGACTGTGTGGTCAAAGGGTCTGGCAGGTGGGCACTCTCCTCACAGTCCGACTCAATCATGTGTCTCCCGAAATCTTTTTGTGTTTTTAAAATTTTCTCATTTTTTTGTGTTTTGGGCGATTGCAAGCTCCCATGATAATCCTCATCTGAATCCAAATCCTCAAAGAATGTTGCTACATTATGGATCTTATTTATGCTAACTATATCACTCATCCTTGAGTTCATATGCTCCAACGTCTGATTCAAGGTCTCAAGTGTGGATATCATAAAAGGTGACTCCAAAATCTCAGGATCGGGTGTATCAAATGTGGGCGGTGGGTGTGGACAAAAATCACATTTCGGATCATGATACTCAAGGAAGAGCGGGTTGTCAAAATGTGAGGGTGATGGTGAAGGATATTGTGAATCCTCAAGCGCATCACGGAAGCGTGTCGATCGCATCGTATGCAATCGGAGCAACTAGTCGCACTAGTTGCTAGATGCAGCGGAAATTAAAATTTTAACTTTAAAGATGAAACCACGTGATCACGAGAACACTTCTCGGATCGTTTCATCAAACCACAAAGTACAAGGAATACCTCTTGAAGCGTGGTTGTGATCGCGAGATCCCAAAGTAGAGATCCTCCTATCTTAAGTCCGATCCACGAAGAACGCACTTGCGGGCGTGATGATGAGTCACGTTCCTTCCCGCAATCCTCGATGAAGATCCAAGCGATGGCTCCCCCGATTTCGTCAAACGAAATCCGTCGTCTTCCTTTAGAGTAAGAAACTCCAAAGAAGATGGAGATCCACGAGTCGTCTAAGAAGAAGCCGAGAGTCTCTCTTTTCTCAACACAAAGTGGACGACCACTTAATGGAGAAGAGAAAGAGAGAGAGGGCGAGAATGAGAAAGAGAGAGAGAGAGTTGTCACCTTGTACAACTCTTAATCATGTACCATGGAAGGCTACCCTAGCCCTCTATTTATATTAGTTTAGGATCCAATGGATCTCAATCCATGGGACACATGGATCCAAAGGCTATGCTTGGTCCATGCTAAATCAATGGCTATGATTGTTGTTGGTTAAAACCAACAACATTAATTTAAATTAAAAAATGTTGCAACATTATCAACATAATTTAATTTAACATTAACTAATTAAGAGATAATGTGATAAATAAAAATGGAGTCAACCAACCTCCCTAAAAATGGGGTTATTTTGTCTCCTTTTATTTTATCTTATTATTTCTTAATAAATTGCAATAACTATTATTGCAATAATATCCACCAAATTAATTCCAAATTAATTTGTGAATATTTCAATCATGCCATCGAAGATATGTGAATCACATTCACAACCCAAACTAATTTGTAAATTACATTTCCAATTAATTAATTAATGTGAATACAATCCACACTATTAATTAACAAATGCTATTTACATAAATTCTCTCTCTTATATATGTATATTATAAATCATATTTATAACACACATATATCATGGATAGTGTTATCCACATTCTCTTAATCCTTGATAATTAAATCCCATTTAATTATCTTAGATAATCATTTTCACAATATGAATCATATTCATATTTAAGCTTGATAATTAAATCTCATTTAATCATCAAGTCCTTGCTTGGATATTTCATCAAATGAATTATTCTTGAATCCCTTCAAGAATAATGTGCTTTCTCCGCGGATACTTGGAGATAAGGACAGGGCGATTGTATTATTCCACGTATAGTGACTTGGATATTGAGATCTTATCTCAAATCCAGATCTTACGAACCTCCCACAGATGCTTGATTATATCAAGACCGCAAATCCAATCTTCTCATTGAATCTGAATCTCATTCAGACCAATGTCCAACACTTGGACTAAGATCGGATCGCTTCTCTACTGAAAGGAGTCACCAAAATCCAGACCTGTTTCATCACTCCCTCGGAATGGAAGCGTCATGGATATACAATCGTTTATGATCACATCACCCTTCAGGTATTCCCAATACCTGTACATCCTGCATACTGGAAGACCCATGGTCAACCCGAAGATCAAGATCTATTTTACACTGTCTTCTTCAGGGTTTGATCACCAAGTTTCTCATTTGATCATTGGGATTTGGTATCGATCATATACTTTCCAAAAGCATATATCATACCTAGGTCTTGATCATATACTTTCCAAAAGTATATATCAAACCTACAAATTCAGTCAAGCTTCCAAAGTGAGACGACCGTGCACGGAATTTGATTCTTCCCAATATCTCATGAGTGAGCTCATGTCTTCCGGTTCAATAGTGAACCTGTATGATCCCTTTGAGAGATCGTATTACTCATATGCCCTTATATGCACACCAACGCGCCGGTGTATAGACCTTGGTTAGGTCATCAACCTATTGGTCTGTCAAATGTACATACTCAGACATATAGCAATACATCTGTCTCCGGTCAGAGGATGCGTGCCTATGCTGTGACAGCATTCAACATAGGACTTCGGTTATCTCGATCTCGTTAAGTCAACTCTTTGACCTAACTAATCTGACACCTCCGAATCTCTATTCCTATGCAGAGGACCTGCATCAAGAGGTCGGTCAGATATCAGCCTATGTGAGAAAGGATTGCCATCTCCTACTCAGGCTGGAGATCACATCTTAATAATCATTTGACGGTGCTTGATGAGTCCTCAATCTAACCCTTTAGATATTCATCCAAGCACCAGCCTCTATGATTCAATAAGTGAATCAACAGTTGTATGATCATTAAGATAGCCATGGTACATAACCCTAATTGTACAGAGGGACCTATTATGCAAATTATTTATTCTTCATTTCAGATCAGGGAATGATATTCGCAATAACATTTATTGCATAATGGCTCGCCGTGGGCTCACATGTCCAACAATCTCCCACTAGCCCAAAGAGCCATTAATGGGCTAATCATTTAAACCCGCACTCATGTGACAATAATAGGCTATTTAGAAATAGCTAGGTAAGCTGATCAGTCACTCTGTTCCCAAAAGACTATGCCAAGTCCTTTTACGGCACTTGCATATCCCTAGGTAACAGTGCTCGCATCCAATGCGAATGTTGCATCTAATGCAACCAATACTCAATCTAGTCAAAGCAGTTATAGTGTCTTTGACACTATTGCTTAATAACTATTATAACCAGTATTTCCATAATCCTTACCAGAATACCCTTATTCCTGGAGATCACTATCTCCTACGGTATTCGCAGTTAAGACCTTTTAGATTTCCATCTAAAAATCTTAATTTCTTGAAGATATTGTTATTACTGCAATCAAGTGTTCTATCTCTATAGAAGGATTAGTAACAGTTTACTACTCCCACTGCATGGCAGATATCTGGCTTTTGTACACATCAAGCATACACTTAGCTTCTCGTAACTGATGCACAAGTGCAACAGTTTTAGCATTCACTTCCTCAACTCATTGAGGTGCTATCCCTTTTGACAGGTCAGTACCAAATCTCAAGGGAAGGAAGCCTTTCTTGGAATTTCCAAGAATGGAATATGTCCAAGGTGTACTACAGATGTGACAGTCCCAATACCCTCTTTTCTTTGATTTCGAACAACTTCAGAACTAAGATCTAAGAGGTATTCTTGAGATCATATCTCAAGGTAAGGAATAGCCAGTCTATAAAACACTTATTATCATCCTTATATCACTCCAAATGATTAAGATATTATCTACATTTAGCACGATGAACACAATGGCACTCCCACTAAGCTTCACATGGTTCATCAAGATTCTATTTGAAATCATAACATTTATAATTTCATCAAATCTTATGTTCCAACAACAAGAAGCTTATTTGAGTTAATAGATGGATTTCTTTAGCTTTCACATCTTACTTTCCCCGATCATGAAGCCCTGGGGCTACTTCATGTGAATATCCTCAGAGAGGTATTCTTAAGAGGAATGCAATCTTGAATTACATCCTGAAGATGCAATAGTCAAGTTGTGTAGCTAAGGTTAGCAATATTCTGATGAGTTTAAGCATGGTTACCGAAGAGCAAGTCTCATCGCAAGCAATGTCTTCTCTTCCGATGTGTAGCTTATGGCTACGAACCGAGCTTTGAAGGTCTCCACCTTCTCATCAGGTTCCCTCTCTTCTTGAAGATCCATTTACACCTTAATGGGTCTAACCCTTATAGGTGGATCCTCGAGGGTCCATATACAAAACTTGTATATGAAGTCTACTTTAGACTTTATTGCTAATATCCATCTTTCCATGTCATGATCTTTAGGAGCTTCATCACATGAAGTCCGATCATTGTCAGACTTGGCTGACACATGGAATACATCCTCAAACTCATTTGAAGAGGTATTAATGTTTCATCTTTAATTGTCCTTTTAGTTTCCGATTTCAGGAGCCTCATTATCTTCTCAAGATTAAATGAGTTCCTTTACTTCATTTTCATCTTGATTCTCAAGAGTCTCAATCTTCCAAGAATCACATTCTCAGAGATGAGATCTTTTAAGAATCTCAAGGTCATAAAGTAGGTATCCAATACCACATTTTATTTTCCTAATGAAGTAGCACTCTCAAGTGCTAGATTCCAGCTTACATCCATGGAACCTTATTAAGGATATATATTGTAGTCTCTACTACACATATATACCAGGAAACTAAGAGGATAATTATGCTAAAATTCATCATTGATCAAATCATGTCACACATGATCCAATTGTATCTCCCTACAACTCCATTGAGTTTAGGTGTATTAGGAGGAGTGAGATAGAAATGATATTCATATCTCCATAAGGTATTCTTTGAATTTTATCTAATAGGTACAAGCTACCTAGGTTAGATCAAATTCATTATATCTTTCTCCAAACTTTGGTTCTAAACCAAAATTGTGAAATCTTTGAACATTTCAAAGGTTTCTCAGGTGAAGAGAAGAAAACTCATATCATACGTAATCATCAATAGATATCACATATCCATAATGTTCACTATGATATAGATGATCCACATACATCAATATGTATGAGATCCTGAATACCTTGACATCTAACACCATTCCCAGAGAAGGGTGTATTGGACGTTTTACTTCGAATACAATATTCACAAGTATGTAAGATTTGAAATTTTAGACATTCTAAAGTTTCATATCTTACTAGTCTATTGATCAAATCAATAGACAAATGTCCAAGGCTTGATGCCAGATCATTGTCAAATGATCTTCATCCTCCTATTGATCTTATAAGGTTTGATTTTCAGTATTAGAAATTTTAATGAACCATTCATTAATATTCTAATTTTGTGGAGTCCACTAGATGTTAGATTACTATCTGAAATATTTCCATCATAACTCTTTATGACAGTTCTATCTCAGAATTCATGTTTATTTCCAACATTTAGAAACAAACAATGAGGGTATTCTAATATCTAGGTCATAGAGACATTCTCTAAGACTAAGGGCTCTCCCACTGAGAATATGAAGTCCATCTATCCAACAGAAACTGTTGCAACAATTACAACAATATCCATGTAGATGACTACTAAACCTTAAGATCAAATTTCTAATCTTCTAATATGTATATGCAACCAATTGCAAATGTCATTAGAAGATTGGGATACAATTGTCAGACTTTATCTTATGAAATAATAAAGTCAGAGTCAATGATTATATGTAGATTATTCTGATGCTCTATCTGAGTCCTTCACTAAGGATTTTAGACAGACTTGATAGTCATACTATCAACACATCAACATATTGCAGTATTGGCATTCATCCAACTCTTTGGATGTCATATGGAAGTCACAGAAGTAGGTCAACTCTTTGACTTTCCTTCTTACTTGGGTCCGACCCATGCTTCCACTGCACTCTCTTAATCTATAAACAACCATTGCTTAAGACTAAGGATCTCTTATGTTAAATTCAAAAGAATTCAATGTAAGAGCACTTCAACATTTATACATGCTTCATTAAATTCATTCAAAATGATTATTATGAAGCTTCATGAATGACTTGAGTATAGATAGTAGAATGATGACATTCATCATATCTACATCCATCTTAACTCTTGGAGACTTAGGTTCAGGTAGGTATTCAAACATTTTGAATACATTATCTCTTCGAGCCACCATTCTGCATAATGCAGAGAACCATGTCATTCATGATTAAATGTCTAGAGCACACATGTATGCCAAAATATCTTCTTTTATTTTATAAGGATTACTCGACAATTACGATCACCATCGACATGTCACTTCCAAAGTACACTCGATGAAAGATCAAGACTATAGAGACATACAAACCCTAAGGTGATGTCTTATTGTCTTATTTAATTGCCCTTCCTCATTATGTTGAGGGGACTTGCACACTGCAACCACATACATTATGTGTCCAATTGCAAGTACAATATCTGGATCATGAGTCCAATCCAAGATATTTTTTTTACTGGTTATCATTGAGTATAACATTGAGTGGGTTTAATGAAGGATTATCTGAAAAAAGAAATTTGCATAAGGGTATATATATATTATATATACATGTTTTACTTTGATTTAGGAATTTTTATATCAAAGTTGTCTTGCCTTGTCAACACTGAAAGTTCATTCCCTTAATCACTTTCAATGTAAGAGATATTCTTACCATTATATCTCTAGCAAGATCTGGGATCTCCTTTCCTATCTTCGTTGCATCCCAATAATATGAGAACCTACAACTCGGATAAAAAGAAGCGGGAACACATTCCGCCTTGCAAGTCCAACTTGCATTTCCCAATTCGGTCTTTAACACCCGGGCCCACCACCCCTAAGATGATGTTGACCCGTCATTAATTGAACCAACCGTCAACAGGCTTAATACTCGCTATACGCAATCCAATATCGCCCCAATAATATGAGGACCCGATATTGGGGTCACTACATATACGGCCTTACTCTTTCGAGAAGCAAAGAACCCGATCCAATTAAATCATATACAGGATCTGTCACTTCGGACAGGCGTCTCCTATACACAACAACTGGCGACGAAATCCTTTGCCTTGACGGGAGACCATGGATGTCACTTATGTGATCCTCCACCTCATATTCAAATTGTAATTAATTATCATGAATCATATTCACATAATTAATTCTTCCAAGGGAAATACACATCTATTCAAAATAGAGTGTTTACTGGATATAATTAATTTAATCATATTAAATTAATCATTAATCCAATCATCAATCAACAAACATGTCTTTTACTTGAATAGTAGGTATATACTCAAAGTACGTATTATTCGAATTTTAATAATTAGAAAAATACATATTGTCTGTCTCCGGTATTATACAGTCCCTACCCGCTGTCATGGCCAGTACCGACGAGAGTGGGACGGACCACATACGTTGCAACCCGCGACCCCAATGCTCTCCGACTAGGCACCACATCCGCCTCGGGAAAGGATAATACCAGATAGACCATCATGTACTTTTAGATGTTCATCGGTTTTTCAACCGAAATTATACCATATAATATACATCAAAACATTTTTGATTATAAGGAGATTTGCTAGACAAATCCCCAATCTTATTCAAGCAAAAGGGTTTTTCATGTAAAAGTTGTCCTACAACAATTGTAGGATAAACTATGGTTTTCATGAAAGCAATGTTTGTTGATGAACCAATGATCAAGATCTAATATCTCATCATTGTGGTTTAGGAAAGTGTCATTCAATGAAATAATTATCTCTTTAAATATTTCACAAATATTTATCACTAATTATTCCAGAAAATTAACAATTAATTTTCATCATGATAATTGAATGACATATCACAAGGTTCAAGATCAAGAAATTGTTAATTTCCAGCAGTGACCCCCAATCACTAAAATTAACTTATCTTGATCAATTTAAATCCAAAAAATGCAAACTCAGTTTCCAAAGATTGCCTATTTGATTTATTAAAGAACTCAAGTGATAATTCACGCATTTCAAGGCGGATTAAAACCGTAATTATCTCATTAATCACGTTCAAATCCGCAGTTCCCGCAACAGTGAATATAGTCATATTCAAAAAGCCATATCTTGAGCAAATAAAGTCCAAATTTAGTAAACTCAAGTCCTATGGTTTCCTTGTTTAATGGATAACAAAATCCAATTGAAAATTTCGTGTTTAAACATTTTAAACAGTACAGAAAAATTCAATTAGACAGAGGTGCGAAAATTGAAATGCAGTAAAAATTTCGCAACCCTTTCAAGAACCAAATCGTCTAAGGTCTATGGATCATATCCAAACCTTATTCAACCTGGCTCTGATACCACTTGAAGGATATTGTGAATCCTCAAGCGCATCACGGAAGCGTGTCGATCGCATCGTATGCAATCGGAGCAACTAGTCGCACTAGTTGCTAGATGCAGCGGAAATTAAAATTTTAACTTTAAAGATGAAACCACGTGATCACGAGAACACTTCTCGGATCGTTTCATCAAACCACAAAGTACAAGGAATACCTCTTGAAGCGTGGTTGTGATCGCGAGATCTCAAAGTAGAGATCCTCCTATCTTAAGTCGGATCCACGAAGAACGCACTTGCGGGCGTGATGATGAGTCACGTTCCTTCCCGCAATCCTCGATGAAGATCCAAGCGATGGCTCCCCCGATTTCGTCAAACGAAATCCGTCGTCTTCCTTTAGAGTAAGAAACTCCAAAGAAGATGGAGATCCACGAGTCGTCGAAGAAGAAGCCGAGAGTCTCTCTTTTCTCAACACAAAGTGGACGGCCACTTAATGGAGAAGAGAAAGAGAGAGAGGGCGAGAATGAGAAAGAGAGAGAGAGAGTTGTCACCTTGTACAACTCTTAATCATGTACCATGGAAGGCTACCCTAGCCCTCTATTTATATTAGTTTAGGATCCAATGGATCTCAATCCATGGGACACATGGATCCAAAGGCTATGCTTGGTCCATGCTAAATCAATGGCTATGATTGTTGTTGGTTAAAACCAACAACATTAATTTAAATTAAAAAATGTTGCAACATTATCAACATAATTTAATTTAACATTAACTAATTAAGAGATAATGTGATAAATAAAAATGGAGTCAACCAACCTCCCTAAAAATGGGGTTATTTTGTCTCCTTTTATTTTATCTTATTATTTCTTAATAAATTGCAATAACTATTATTGCAATAATATCCACCAAATTAATTCCAAATTAATTTGTGAATATTTCAATCATGCCATCGAAGATATGTGAATCACATTCACAACCCAAACTAATTTGTAAATTACATTTCCAATTAATTAATTAATGTGAATACAATCCACACTATTAATTAACAAATGCTATTTACATAAATTCTCTCTCTTATATATGTATATTATAAATCATATTTATAACACACATATATCATGGATAGTGTTATCCACATTCTCTTAATCCTTGATAATTAAATCCCATTTAATTATCTTAGATAATCATTTTCACAATATGAATCATATTCATATTTAAGCTTGATAATTAAATCTCATTTAATCATCAAGTCCTTGCTTGGATATTTCATCAAATGAATTATTCTTGAATCCCTTCAAGAATAATGTGCTTTCTCCGCGGATACTTGGAGATAAGGACAGGGCGATTGTATTATTCCACGTATAGTGACTTGGATATTGAGATCTTATCTCAAATCCAGATCTTACGAACCTCCCACAGATGCTTGATTATATCAAGACCGCAAATCCAATCTTCTCATTGAATCTGAATCTCATTCAGACCAATGTCCAACACTTGGACTAAGATCGGATCGCTTCTCTACTGAAAGGAGTCACCAAAATCCAGACCTGTTTCATCACTCCCTCGGAATGGAAGCGTCATGGATATACAATCGTTTATGATCACATCACCCTTCAGGTATTCCCAATACCTGTACATCCTGCATACTGGAAGACCCATGGTCAACCCGAAGATCAAGATCTATTTTACACTGTCTTCTTCAGGGTTTGATCACCAAGTTTCTCATTTGATCATTGGGATTTGGTATCGATCATATACTTTCCAAAAGCATATATCATACCTAGGTCTTGATCATATACTTTCCAAAAGTATATATCAAACCTACAAATTCAGTCAAGCTTCCAAAGTGAGACGACCGTGCACGGAATTTGATTCTTCCCAATATCTCATGAGTGAGCTCATGTCTTCCGGTTCAATAGTGAACCTGTATGATCCCTTTGAGAGATCGTATTACTCATATGCCCTTATATGCACACCAACGCGCCGGTGTATAGACCTTGGTTAGGTCATCAACCTATTGGTCTGTCAAATGTACATACTCAGACATATAGCAATACATCTGTCTCCGGTCAGAGGATGCGTGCCTATGCTGTGACAGCATTCAACATAGGACTTCGGTTATCTCGATCTCGTTAAGTCAACTCTTTGACCTAACTAATCTGACACCTCCGAATCTCTATTCCTATGCAGAGGACCTGCATCAAGAGGTCGGTCAGATATCAGCCTATGTGAGAAAGGATTGCCATCTCCTACTCAGGCTGGAGATCACATCTTAATAATCATTTGACGGTGCTTGATGAGTCCTCAATCTAACCCTTTAGATATTCATCCAAGCACCAGCCTCTATGATTCAATAAGTGAATCAACAGTTGTATGATCATTAAGATAGCCATGGTACATAACCCTAATTGTACAGAGGGACCTATTATGCAAATTATTTATTCTTCATTTCAGATCAGGGAATGATATTCGCAATAACATTTATTGCATAATGGCTCGCCGTGGGCTCACATGTCCAACAGATGGTGGTGGAAATGATTGGTGAAGGTCAAAGTCCGAATCCTGAAATAGTGGGTTGGTCAGATATGTACAAAAATCAGGAGCAAAGTCCTCCTAGAAAAAAGAAGGTGGACCGACTGGAGTGAACGAGGGATCCGCAAAGTCCAGATAAAAGACGCTCCAGGGGTCCATCTCGAAACAAGAGGGAAATAATCGGGAGAGTACGAAGGTCAAGTCAAGAGAGTGAAGAAGAAGGCACAAATGTGCAGGGATGATCTAGAGTACACACAATCAATCACAAGCAAACTCGCACAAAACAAACCCTCAATTCACCTACTCAACTCGGTAGAGACCAAAAAGTCGGTCTTTTTATCTTGTCTGTTTTAGAGTTAGGTGAGAAGTCCAAAATTGCACAAACACTTAGGGGGCTGAATGGGATTTGGGCACTCCTTAGTGTGTGCACGAGCAAGTAAAAGCGAAGACAATGAGGGGATTACTCGCCCCAAGACAATTTTTTTCTTTTTAGTCGATTTTAGGGTCGAGTAATGTTAGTAGTCCCAATTTTATTTGTTATCAGTTTTTTTGAATTTTTAGTGAGAAATGCACGCGTCTAACGAGGAATCAATTTTACTTAGCACCTAGGTTGGCAAAATCAGAGGAAGAGGCAGAAAAGCAATGCAAGCGACAAACAATGATGAATGGTAAAGCGTAAATGCTCACCTTGCCTCCAGCACTCTACATGCAAGGATGCTCAGCAGAATTGAAACCTATCTATATGCAAATGCAAGCCCATGAAATTGCCCTAGGATGAGAAGCTGTTATTATCGTGAAGAACCGATGCTAATGACTTAGAATAAAACTGAAGTGTCAGGTCTTGGATCCTCCTCGGTGCCCATCAAGGTGGAAACTGCACGCGCTGTATGGAGGACTCTCACGGCGCGGTGGTTCCAAGACTAAGTGAGAAGCAATTCAAAATTTGACTAAGTCCAAACGTTCTATAGGCACATGCAATGGTAATTAATGTGTTTGGACCTAATACTATCGTCAAGCAATTCCTAAAACTAAGGGCTCAATCATACAATAAAAATAAATCTGAAAAACAAAATAAAAAATGCGAAGAAAAGCCGACAAAACTGCGGTGAGCCCCCAAGTGTACAAACAATTGGAAATTGGGCCCGAGTGTCCAGTCCTGAGTACCTGTATTATTACAAATAATAAAATCTCTCTCACAAAAATTACAAAAAAGAATACTACACAGATATGCTAAAAATTATGACTGTCTTCTTAAGTCCTTCCTGCCTCCTTTGATGCTAGGTCAGAAGTCTCCTACCGCCTTCACGTGGGTGCAAAAGCATCTTGGGTGGAGCACCTCCCTCGATCTGCGGTTCCTCGCACAAAGTTCAACAAGGGAGAGTGATTAGACAAGTCAAACAATGATATCAAATAAAAAGCAAATAAACAAAGCCGCAAAAATAGACAAACGATCACAATCAAGCGAAAATCGAACTACGCGTTGTTGCTCCCTAGCAACAGCGCCATTTGTTTAACACAAAAATCGGTGATCTTAAGTTCCACACAAGGCGAGAACTTAGTCGCTGAATCGACCACCCGAAATTCGGATTAAAACAACAATTAACCCACGGTATCAAATCAGACAATGACAAATAAAGGTGGAGTTAAAATTTATTATTAACTCTAGAAAAGTGTGTATAGAGTGCAAGCGTGTAGAGTGTTGAACTCAGGGAGCAAGCAGGATAGATCAAACAAAATGTGCAAGAGTGAATGCGATTGAGTGTCTACAAGTATGCAATTTTTTTGTGAGTTTTTAATTTTATATTTTTATTTAATTTTTGATTTTATATTTTTTTGCATTTTGGTTTTTAATTTTCTGATTTTATATTTTCTTTTTATATTTTATATTTTTATATTTTTTCAATAATAGAATGTATATACAAAGTAAGAAAGAGAGAGATAAAGGATTTATAAAAATAGGTAAAAAATACTCAAAAATCAAGAAATAAAATGTTTTTGTTCTTTTTATATTTTTCTACTATTTTTGTGATTTTTGTAGATTTTTCCTAATTTTTTTGGTGTTTTTAAAGTCAAACATACTAAAAACAGTGAATAAAAATGCTAGCCAAAATTAAAATGAGGATGAAAAATATAAATCAGAGTCCAAAATTCCTCAAATTAATTTTAAATCAAAGATAATAAAATATGGAAAATACAGAAACTGAAATTGTATTTTTAGGATTTTCTTGAATTTTTAATATATTTAAGAAGATTTTTGGGGTTTTATAATTTTTAAGAGTTTTCTTTTGTATTTTTTAGTGATTTCTGAACTGAAGTTATGAGACACTAAAATAGGCAAAATATATTTTTTTGGGGAATTTTCTGAAGTGTTTTTATATTTTTAATGGATTTTGTGATGCAAACAGGGCTGAAAATACTTGTTTTCGAATTTTTATAAATAATAAAATGCAATAAACATGCAAAATAAAAATATAGCGTGAATCTACTATGCAATAGGTACTTAAGATAATTTTTGTAGATTTTTTAGAGTTTTATCGATGCATGAAATAAATACTAGAAGCAAAGAGAAACTACATGACTGGCAAGGGCCTTTTTGCAAATAAGAAAAAGTTTGAGGATCGAAGTGTAATTTTCCCACAAAATATATAACACAATATAAAAATATCTGCACCAAATGTAAATAGCTAAAGCCACAGGTCCTTCACTGCAAAATAGCCAGATCCCACGTGCCAGAGCACGCGTGCCTCTGGGGGATCAAAACACAATTATTAAAAAAACTTGAGGGCAAATATGCAAAATGTCCGACAATTTATAACTGAATATAGAAGTTCATGGACTAAATGGAAATAGACAGACCCGCAAGAGGTCCTCTGCAAAATGGCCCGTCCCCTCATGCGCACAGGTAGACCTGGCCAAAGTCCGGGCCGGGCCGGGCCACGGGCCGGGCCAAACGGGCCGACCTTTGAAATGACCTTGTCCAGGGCCCGGGCCGGGCCGGCCCATGGGCCATACTCCATGGCCCAGGCCCAGCCCGGTTTGGGCCGGGCCGGGCTGGTTTGGCCCATGGGCCGTATATTTTGTAACATAATTTTTTAATAAGGAAATACTTGAATTTCCTTTTTAATCTACAATACATGGACAGATACATGGATCACCTTTTTTATCAATAACGTACAGTATGCATAGTATCATAAATTGCATATCATAGAGCAATATTCATACATTTGGAGGCATTATTTTATCATGATTTATTTCAATTAATAGTTATTAATTACACACATGAATAATTAATTAGGAAAATTATTTGTCCTAAATAATGAAAATACTTTTCTGTCTATAAAGATGTTTACTCCTTTAATCTGTTTTATTCTTATTAATGGGATAAGACTCGAGTAAAGGGATATATAGAATATAAAAAATTGTAATTCCATGAACCATGATATTTTACAACTTTGTAAATGATCTACATGACATTCACCGATTACAAATCTTAATGATAATGAAATAAAAAGTTTAGAACTTACCCTAATTGAGAGATTCGACCGTCGGAATTCGGCAACATCTTCAACACTCAATGTCGTTCACTCGGCACTAGGCAGTTCGCACTCAACAATCAACACATTAGCATGGAGGGAGGAGACATAAGAAGCAATACCACTATCAAGACTTGAGATTCGGCACTCAGAAGCTGCTAGTTAGCACTTAGCAGCACCAAGGAGGGAGCTTGGAGAAGGCAGCACCACCAGGTCCACCACTTCGCAGTTTTCGTTTGAGCACTGAGCAGAGCGGGTGGGGCGAATCTAAGCAGTTTTCGTTTGAGCACGGAGTAGAGTGGGTGGGGTGAATCTAAGATGCATAGATAATTTAGGAAATGGGATCCTGGGAATGCGAATCGACAGACACCAACTGTGATTGAAATTTTTATTAAACAAATATGAGGGACTTGTCAAATCATGAGATTTGCACTCGTGAGTTGGGACTCGTGAATTGTGATTCCGTGAATTGGCAATGGAATTAGGGAGTGGGGAGGTAATGATGAATTGCAATTGGTCACTTAAGATTTGTATTAAATTTAGGTGAATTTAGGGATTAGGAATGGGAATTGGAAACGAGATCAAGGAATGTGAAAGGACATTTGTGATAAATTTATAATGGTTAGTGAATCATGAAACAATTTCATTTCGGAGTAAACAAAGACAACTGTGGTATTAGTGTGCTATTGCATACTAATCAAATTTTATAGCATAGCGGGCCGGGCCGGGCCGGATCGGGCTATATAGAGCTAGGCCATGGACCGCCCATTTTAACATCGGGCCAACATAAGGCCCGGGTCGGGCCGGGCTTTACGTGATATCACTACTCCAAAGCCCAGCCCATGTACGGGCTGGGAGGGCTGGGTGGGCGGGCCCCCGGCCCGTTGGCCAGGTCTACGCACAGGCACGTGAGGTGACGTGGTCGAGGACCTAGTTGCAATAATGAAACGTACAGGGGCCTAATGATAAATATTACAAAAGCATCATACTGCAAATGAAAGTTTAAAACTCGAATATTAAATGCACAAAATGGCGGGCGTTTAAGTACAAAATACCCCACGCATGGCGGAAGCGGGCGATGGATGTATCATCACTAATACACGTGATGCCGCCTCCTTGCACGATACCCCTTCGCGTACAAACGGCCTTTATTAGAACCCCATCGGCGATCGAACGACAGGGGGCATATCTAATCCGACGGCAGCTGTGTTGCGCGAAGAACAGGAGAGGATCCCACGATGATGAGGTGTGGAGGAAGAACAGCCGCCGAACACGACCTGGATGAGCATGAAGCGCCAAAATCTCCACGCTCGACGCAGCCTTCTCTCCTCTAATGACACCCAGAACCCCCCCAGGACACCTCCTTATCGACTTGATGCTTCAAAACACTCCCGAGGGCTCCAGCAGCTGCTAGCGGCGGAGGTGGACCTGGAGGTCCTTTCTGGCAAAGCACCCCTCAGATGGGACCTTCTAGATCCTGCAAAGACACAAAAAAACACGGAAAGATGAAGGAATCTGGGTTATTGTTAGGTGGGATCGATGGTGAAGAGTGGTTGGGCGACGGGTGGTCAGTAGTGGTCGGAGCAGAGCTCCGGTGAAGGTGGTTGGAATGAGATAACGCGATTAATTGATCCAGCTCTAGCCAAAGCTAAACTTGGCGTGTAAAATAACAAAGAAATGCAATAAGAAAGGGAGAATAAATAGAACCTCAACCCGCCAGAACATGGAGATAATGACCTCACAGCGGAACTCGCCGGAGATAGGTGGAAGCACCTCCGCGTCGCTCCTTTGCGCCTCCTAACGAGGAGGTGAGTTAGCTGTCACCTTACTCTTACCTCAGCTCGCGAAAAGAGGGGGAAAAACAGGTCACGAAGGGTTCAAGGGGAGGAAGGAGGTTTTGGGCGGTTTTTGAAAGGATGGTCGAGTGGGCTCGAAGAACGATGAATATCGGGCGTTGCAGTGATCCACAAATCGAGATAGACCCCCGACGTGTATCATGGATACAAGGGGAAGAAAAGTCAAGAAGGAAGTTATGCGAAATAATGAAAGAAGACTCCTCAAAAAAATCTCGAAAATGGTCAAAAACCACAGTCTGACCCAAATTAGACCTCGGTCAGAGAGTTGACCGAGGTCAACCAAGGGAGAAATCTGGTTGGTCCACGTGGACCAACCAGAAAAAACCTTGGAAAAAATAATTGTAAATTCATTTAAAAAAATAAAATGAATTAATTAATTTTTGGTTATTAAATAAAAAAATGTTTATTATTTTCTAAATTATTTTATAGTGATTTTTATTTATTTTTATGAGGTATAAAATTACAAGTTTTCATTTATAGCCTTTATAGGTATATTCTTCTATATATTTTATTATTTTATTTTTATTTTATGGATTTAATTTATTTATTTCTATTTATTATTTTACAAATTTATAAAATATTTTTATACACTTAAATATATTTTTATTTGATTTTTCTGAAGTGTTATGTACACTTAATAAAATAAAAGTGTTAAGTATACAAGTATGTGTATTAGTATTATACCTAGGTATTTTATATACATATTTTATTTTTGTATTTTCTTTAGGTTTTTATTCTGATTTTAATGTACAAATATAATATAAATAGTATTTATAAAATTACAGAAATATAAAATTATAAAAATAACGAATAAATATAAAAATGAATATTTTAATCTGTACAAGTATACAAGTGGGGTTCAAAACTCAACTTTCAAACCGTAGCTCTGCCAAACGCAAAACCACTACATTAAATAGATTATTTTGAATTATATACAATTAAAGGTGAGTTTGACGCATTTCGAGTTTTTATTTGCAAGATACAGGTCTGAGAAGTTGGGATTCTGGAACTTTATTCAGATCATAACTTTTTATTTGTACATTATTTTTTAGTGAAATCAATTTTATATTTTTCTTTATTTAATTATAAACAACTTTCATGTTAAAAGTTTCTTTATTTGAAGTGTAAAAAGTGGAACCAAAAATATGTCCCAAAATGAATAAGGAATAGGTTAAATGAAAGGTATTTTTATTGTATTCTGGCCCTTATCTCCCCCTACTTTATTCCTTATCGACATAGTCATTGAGATGCCTAGGTCTCGAGGTTCGGATCATAAAATATTTACAATATTTTATTATTTTTCTTTTCTTTTCTCTATTATATAATTTTGGCTTTAAAAATCGCAATTTATACAATTTTTACATAATAATGCATGGATGATAAAATGCATGAATTAAGCTTATTTACACGCATTTACTAGGGCTTTTAAGGCCAAAATGATAGAATAAAGATGATGAAACGTGGATTCATCAGGCGTGTAGGAACAAAGAGAGAGAGATGTGCTTCTCAAGCATAGTGTAAAGAAGAGCAATGGGGGTGCCTCTCCTTTTATAGGGTTTTGGGATCCATGGATCTCAATCCATGGGACATATAAAATCAATGGATGAGATTGATTTATATATAATCCAATGGTCAATAATGTTGTTAGTAAAAGCCAACAACTTGTCATTTAATTTAGATCAAATATATTTGACAAATCAAATATACATCAATCCTAAACTTAAACCAATCAAATAAGGAGACCAATTCCATGGAGATCTCAATCCCATTAGAATATAGTGGACGGCCACTTATTTCCAAGTGGGGCAATCTCATGAAAACTCATGAGATTGCATATCTCCATGAAATTCTCCATTATTTAATTCAGCAACTTTTGTTGTGATTTATTCTTCAAAAGTAATTCATAATTAATTTTGAGAATATTGCAATCTTGCCATTGGAAAATTGTGAATCACATTCACAACCCAAAACAAAATATAATTTACATTTTCAATTAATCATACAATGCGTATCCAATACACATTAATAATTAATCAACAAATACGAATTATAATTAGCTCTCTCTAATACATTATAAATCACATTTATAATATATTATGAATAATTGGATATTGCTATCCACATTATTCATATCCATGATAATTAAATCATATTTAATCATCTCGGATCTTTTTTTCTCTTGTGCCCAAATAATATGAATGACATTCACATTATTCACATCTTTGATAACCAAATCTCATTTAATTATCTAAGATAACTCTCCTTATAACATAAATCAAATTCATATTATTCATGATAATTAAATCACATTTAATTATCCATTTTCTCAATGCTCAGATACATATATCAACAATAGAATTATCCATGAATTCATTCAAGGATAATGCGCTTTCTCCGCGAATACTTGGAGATAAGGACAGTGCGATTGTATTGTTCCACTTATAGTAACTTGGATATTGAGATCATATCTCAAATCCAGATCACGGGCCTCCCATAGATGCTTGATTAAATCAAGACCGTAAATCTAATCTTCTCATTGCATCTGAATCACATTCAGATCAATGTCCAACAATTGGACCAAGATAAGATTACTTCTCTACTGAGGGAGTCTCTAAAATCCAGACCCATTTCATCACTCCCTATGAATGGAAGCGTCATGGTTATACAATCATTTATGATCACATCACCCCCAGGTATTCCCAAAACCTGTACATCCTGCATACTGGAAGACTCAGAATAAACCCGAAGTATTGGATCAACTTTATACTGTCTACTTCAGGGTTCTAGCAGTAAGTTTCTCATTGAATCATTGGGAGTCGGTATCGATCATACACTTTCCAAAAGCGTATTTCATACCTAGGTCTTGATGATATACTTTCTAAAAGTATATATCAAACCTACAAATTCAGTCAAGCTTCCAAAGCGAGACGATAGTGTGCACTGAATTTGATTCTTCCCAATATCTCATGAGTGAGCTCATGTCTTCCGGTTCAGTAACTGAACCTGTATGATCCCTTTGAGAGATCGTATTACTCATATGTCCTTATATGCACACCAGCGCGTCGGTGTGTAGACCATGGTTAGGTCATCAACCTATTGGTCTGCCAAATGTACATACTCAAACATATATTAACACATATGTCTCCAGTAAGAGGATGCATGCCTGTATCGTGATAGTATACGATATAGGACTTTGGTTATCTCGATCTCATTAAGTCAACTCTTTGACCTAACTAATCTGACACCTCCAAAACTCTATTCCTATGCAGAGAACCTGCATCAAGAGGTCGGTCAGATATCAGCCATTAGAGATAAGGATTGCCATCTCCTACTCTGGCTGGAGATCATCTCTTAACAATCATTTGACGGTGCTTGATGAGTCCCCAGTCTAACTCTTTAGATATTCATCCAAGCACCAGCCTCTATGATTCAACAGTTGAATCAACAGTTGTATTGTCATCAAGATGGCCATGGTACATAACCCTAATTGTACTAAGGGACCTATTATGCAAATTATTTATTCTTCATTTCAGATCAGCGAATGATATTTGCAATAACATTTATTGCATAATGGCTCGCCGTGGGCTCGCATGTCCAACAATCTCCCACTAGCCCAAAGAGCCATTAATGGGCCAATAATTTAAACCCACACTCATGTGACAATCATAGGCTATTTAGAAAATAGCTAGGTAAGCTGATCAATCACTCTGTTTCCACGAGACTATGCCAAGTCCTTTTACGACACTTGCATATCCCCAGTAACAGTTCTCGCATCTAATGCGAATGTTGCATCTTATGCAACTAATACTCAATCTAGTTAAAGCTATTATATTATCCTTGACACAATAGCTTAATAATTGTCATAACCAGTATTTCTATAATCCTTATCAGAATACCCTTATTCCTTGAGATCTCTATCTCCTAAGGTGTCCATAGTTAAGACCTTTTAGATCTCTATCTATAAAGTCTTAAGTTTTTGAAGATAAGACATTGAGATCACTGTCTCAAAGATCTTGTCCTCTATGAAGATATTTTTATTACTGCAATCAAGTGTTTTCTCTCCATATTAGGATCAGTAACAGTTTACTACTCCCACTACATGACAAATATCTGGCTTTTGTACACATCTAGCATACACTCAGCTTCTTGTAACTAATGCTTAAGTGCAAGTAGTTCTTGCATTCACTTCCCCAACTCTTTGAGGTGCTATCCCTTTATATAGGTCAGTACCATATCTTAATGGATGGAAGCCTTTCTTGGATTTTCCAAAAAATGGAATATGTCCAAGGTGTACCATTAATGTGATAGTCCCAATACCCTCTTCTCTATGCTTCTGAACACCTTCAGAACTAAGATCCAAGAGGTATCCTTGAGATCATATCTCAAGTTATGGAACAACCAGATAATGAAACACTTATTATTATCCTTATATCATTTTAAATGATTAGGATATCATCTACATTTAGCATGATGAACACAAAGGCACTCCCACTAAGCTTCACATGGCTCATCCAGATTCTATTTGAAATCATAACATTTATAATTTCATCAAATCTTATGGTCCAAGTTCTAGAAGCTTATTTGAGTCCATAGATGGATTCTTTAGCTTTCACATCTTGCTTTCCTCAACCATGAAGCCCATGGGGTACTTCATGTGAATATCCTCATAGAGGTATTCATATAGGAATGCAATCTTGACTTCTTTCTCTTGAAGATCCATTTACACCTTTATAGGTCTTACCCATATAGGTGGATCCTCGAGGGTCCATATACAACACTTGTATATGAAGTCTACTTTAGACTTTATTGCTAACATCCATCTTTCCATGTCATGATCTTCAGAAGCTTCATCACATGAAGTTCGATCATTGTCAGATTTCTCTGACACATGGAATCCATCCTCAAACTCATTTGAAGAGGTATTAGTGTTTCATCTTTAATTTTACCTTTTAGTTTCCAATTTTAGGAGCCTCATTATCTTATCAAGATTAAATGAGTTCCTACACTTCATTTTCTTCTTGATCCTCAACAGAGTCATCCTCTAAGAATCATATCCTCAGTGATGAGATCTTTTAAGAATCTTAAGGTTATAAAGTAGGTATCCAATACCATCCTTTATTTTCCTAATGAAGTAGCACTCTCTAGTGCTCGATTCCAGCTTATTTGCATGGAATCTTTTTAATGATATATAATGTAGTCTCTACTACATATATACATGGAAACTAAGAGGAAATTATGCTAAAATTCATCATTGATCAAATCATGTCACACATGATCCAATTGTATCTCCCTATAACTCTATTGAGTCAAGGTGTGTTAAGAGGATTGAGATCGAAATTATATTCATATCTCCATGAGGTATTCTTTGAATTTATCTAACAGGTACAAGCTACCTAGATTAGATCAAATTCATTTTATCTTCCTTCAGACTTTGGTTCCAAACCAAAATTATGAAATCTTTGAACATTTCAAAGGTCTCTTAGGTGAAGAGAAGAAATCTCATATCATACATAATCATCAACAGATATCACATATACATAATGTTTACTATGATATAGATGATCCGCATACATCAATATGTATGAGATCCCGAATACCTTGACATCTTACACCTTTCCCAAGGAAGGGTGTATTGGACATATTTTACTTTTTCAATACAATATTCATAAGTATGTAAGTTTTGAAATTTTAGACATTCTAAAGTTTCATCTCTTAGTAGTCTATTGATCAAATCAATAGATAAATGTCTAAGGCTTGATGCTAGATCATTGTCAAATGATCTTTATCCTCCTATTGATCTTTTAAGGTTTAATTTCAGTATTAGAAATGTTAATGAACCATTCATTAATTTTCTAATTTATTGGAGTCCACTAGATTTTAGATTACTATCTGAAGTATCTCCATCATAACTTTATGATAGATTTATTACAGAATTCATGTTTATTTCCAACATTTAGAAATAAACAATGAGTGTATTCTAATATCTAGGTCATAGAGACATTATCTAAGACTAAGGGCTCTCCCACTGAAATTATGAAGCCTTTCAATCCAATAGAGATTGTTGCAACAATTGCATCAACATCCATGTGGATGACTATTAAACCTTTAAGATCAAATTTCTAATCTTCTATTACATATGCAACCAACAAGTGTCATTAGAAGATTGAGATTCAATTATAAGACTTTATCTTATTCAATAAGCAAGTCAATATCAATGATTTATGTAGATTACTCTGATGCTCTATCCAGGTCCTTCTCTAAGGATTCTAGACAGACTTGATAGTCATACTATCAACACATCAACTTATTACAGTATTGGCATCATCCAACTCTTAGGATGTCATATGGATGTCATAGAAGTACGGTCAACTCTTTGACTTTCCTTCTTACTCGGGTCCGACCCATGCTTCCACTGCGCTCCCTTCATCTATAAACAACCATTGCTTAAGACTAAGGATCTCTTATGTTAAATTCAAAAGAATTCAATGTAAGAGTATTTCAACATTTACACATGCTTCATTAAATTCATACAATATGAATATTATGAAGCTTCATGAATGACTAGAGTATAGACAGTAGAACGATGACACTCATCG
The DNA here is from genome assembly GCA_037367405.1 of Ottelia alismoides. Classification (NCBI taxonomy): domain Eukaryota; kingdom Viridiplantae; phylum Streptophyta; class Magnoliopsida; order Alismatales; family Hydrocharitaceae; genus Ottelia; species Ottelia alismoides. The sequence goes on from JAZKJV010004114.1 coordinate 134,870, forward strand.
TATCTACATCCATCTAAAATCTTGAAACATTGGTTCAGGTAGGTATTCAAATATTTTGAATACATCATATCTTATAGAGCCACCATTCTGCACGATGCAGTGAACCATCTCATTCAAGATAATTGTCAAGAGCTCATATGTATGCCAGAATATCTTCATTGATTTTATAAGGATTATTTGACAATTGCGATCATCATCAACATATCACTTCCAAAGTACATCCGATGAGAGATCAAGACTATAGAGACATACAAACCCTAGGGTTCTAGTTCTATTATCCATTTAATTATCATTCCTCATTGTTATGAGGAAACTTGCACATTGCAATCACATACATTATGTGTCCAACTGCAAGTACAATATCTGGATCATGAGTCCAATCCATGATATTTTACTGGTTATTATTGAGTATAACATTGAGTGGGTTTAATGAAGGATTATCTGAAATAAGAAATTTACATAAGTATATATTTATTTATTTATTTATTTATATATACACATATTATACTTTGATTTAGGAATTTTTATATCAAAGTTGTCTTGCCTTGTCAACACTGAAAGTTCATTCCCTTAATCACTTTCAATGTAAGAGATATACTTACCATTATATCTCAAGCAAGATATGAATCTCCTTCCTTATCTTTGTTTCTTCCCAATAATATGAGAACCTACAACTCGGATAAAAAGAAGCAGGAACACATTCCGCCTTACAAGTCCAACTTGCATCTCCCAATTCGGTCTTTAACACCCGAGCCCACCACCCCTAAGGCAATGTTGACCCGTCATTAATTGAACCAACCGTCAACAGGAATACAACTCGCTATGCGCAATCCAATATCGCCCCAATAATATGTGGACCCGATATTGGGGTCACTACGCATACGTCCTTACTCTTTCGAGAAGCGAAGAGCCCGATCCAGATGCGCTTGCATACAGGAGCTGTCACTTCGGACATGCGTCTCTTGCATACAATCCCTGGTGACGGAACCCTTCGCCTTGACGGGAGACCATGCATGTCACTTATGTGATCCTCCATATCATATTCAAATTCTAATTAATCATTATGAATCATATTCATTATTATTAATTCTTCCAAGGGAAATAACATCTCTATTTATAATAGAGTGTTTTAATTTTAATTGGATTCCAATTAATCTAATCATATTAAATTAATGATCCAATTAGCATCCAACAAATATTTTTAATTGTTACTTGAATTATGGTATTATCTCAAATACGTATTATTTCGAATTTTAATAATTAGAAATACATCATGATTTCTTAAACATTATATTAACCCTACCTGTTGTCATGACCAGTACCGACGAGAGTGGGACGGACCACATACGTTGCAACCCGCTACCCCAATGCTCTCCGACTAGACACCATAACCACCTCGGAAAAGGATAATGCAAAATAGATCACTTTGTACTTGAGATGATCATCGGTTCTTCAACCGAAATTATACCATATAAGAATAATCAAAACAATTTTGATTAACATTATAATGAGTTTTTCTAAACAAATCCCAAATCCTATTCATGCAACATGTTTGTTGGAATGTAGATCATGTAATTAATTAGTGATCTAGATCACATCTAATCAAATATTGATTAAGAAAATGTCATTTAAGGAAATAATTATCATCAAATATTTCACAAATATTTATGCACAATTATTCCAGGCAATTAAACAATTTAATTTCACTAATTGATTAAATGAAAATCTCTAGGTTCTTGATTAGGAAAGTATTTCCAGCAGTGACCCTCACTTACTAAAAATAACATATCTCAATCAATTTAAATCCAAATTAAGCAAAGTAAGTTCCTAAAGTTTGATAATTTGATTTACAATAGAACCTAAGTGATTTTCATGCATTTCAAGGCGTTTTAAATCCGCAATTAACATCTTAATTACGTTGAGATTCGCAGTCCCCGAAACTGTGGATACATGTTCACTAAAATGAACATAACTTGAGCAAACAAAATCGAAATCACGTAAACTCAGATCCTACGGTTTCCTTATTTAATGGGGAATAAAATACAATTATTTTTTTCGTGTTTAAAAAATTTAATCAGTGCCGAAAATAATCTCAAAACAGAGATGCGAAATTGAAATGAAAGAAAACTATCGCAAACCCTAATGAACCCAAGTCATCCTCGATTAATGGATCGTATCCAAAACCACCGACCTAAGAATCTGATACCACTTGAAAGATATGGTTAGATCCTCAAGCACATCACGGAAGCGTGAGTGTCGTATCGAATACGATGAAGAACGACTAGTCGGACTAGTTGTTCTATGCAGCGGAATTTAAAAAATTTTCATGCGACGAAACCACATGATACAAGAATACTTCTCGGATCGTTTCGTCCGAACCACAAACAAGCATTAGGGTTACCTCTTGAAGCGTGGTTGCGATCGAGACTCTAAATGAAGAGACCTCCTGTCTCAAGTCTGATCCAACGGAGGAGACGCTTGCGAGCGAGGGGATGAACCACGTGCTTCTCGCAATCCATGTTGATGATCCCAGCGAAGGATCTCCTCATCTCGACACACGAGATCCGTGTCTTCTTCATGAGCGAGACGTACCAAAGGAGACGGAGATCCACGAGCAAACGATCAGGCAGCATAACGACGATGCTGCGGCGATGGAGAACTCCCTCTAGGGCATCCTTGGTGGACGGCCATATGAGAGGGAGAGAGAGTATGCGTGTAGGAAGAGAGAGAGAGAGAGAGAGAGAGATGTGCTTCTCAAGCATTGTGTAAAGAAGAGCAATGGGGTGCCTCTCCTTTTATAGGGTTTTGGGATCCATGGATTTCAATCCATGGGACATATAAAATCAATGGATGAGATTGATTTATGTCTAATCCAATGGTCAAGATTATTGTTGGTAAAAGCCAACAACTTGTGATTTAATTTAGATCAAATATATTTGACAAATCAAATATACATCAATCCTAAAATGAAACCAATCAAATAAGGAGACAAATTCCATGGAGATCTCAATCCCATTGGAATATAGTGGACATCCACTTATTTCCAAGTGGGGCAATCTCATGAAATCTCATGAGATTGCATATTTCCATGAAATTCTCCATTATTTAATTCAACAACTTTTATTGTGATTTATTCTTCAAAAGTAATTCATAATTAATTTTGAGAATATTGCATTCTTGCCATTGGAAAATTGTGAATCACATTCACAACCCAAAACAAAATATAATTTACATTTTCAATTAATTACGCAATGTGTATCCGATACACATTAATATTAATCAACAAATATAAATTATAATTAGCTCTCTCTAATATATTATAAATCACATTTATATTATATTATGAATAATTGGATATTGCTATCCACATTATTCATATCCATGATAACTAAATCATATTTTATCATATTGGATCTTTTTTCTCTTGTGCCCAAATAATAGGAATCACATTCACATTATTCACATCTTTGATAATCAAATCTCATTTAATTATCTAAGATAACTCTCCTCATCATATGAATCAAATTCATATTATTCATGATAATTAAATCACATTTAATTATCTTCTCAATGCTCGGATACATATATCAACAATAGAATTATCCATGAATTCTTTCAAGGATAATGCGCTTTCTCCACGAATACTTGGAGATAAGGACAGGGCGATTGTATTGTTCCACGTATAGTGACTTGGATATTGAGATCATATCTCAAATCCAAATCGTGGACCTCCCATAGATGCTTGATTAAATCAAGACCGTAAATCTAATATTCTCATTGCATCTGAATCACATTCAGATCAATGTCCAATAATTGGACGAAGATAAGATTACTTCTCTACTGAGAGGAGTCACTAAAATCCAAACCCGTTTCATCACTCCCTAGGAATGGAAGCGTCATAGTTATACAATCGTTTATGATCACATCACCCTTAGGTATTCCCAATACCTGTACATCCTGCATACTGGAAGACTCAGAATAAACCTGAAGTATTGGACCAACTTTATATTGTGTACTTCAGGGTTCTATCAGTAAGTTTCTCATTCGACCATTGGGAGTTGGTATCGATCATACACTTTCCAAAAGCGCATATCATACTTAGGTCTTGATCATATAATTTCCAAAAGTATATATCAAACCTGCAAATTCAGTCAAGCTTCAAAAGTGAGACGACCGTGTGTACGGAATTTGATTCTTCCCAATATCTTATGAGTGAGCTCATGTTTTCTGGTTCAGTAACTGAACTTGTATGATCCCTTTGAGAGATCATATTACTCATATACCCTTATATGCACACCAGCGAGTCGGTGTATAGACCTTGGTTAGGTCATCAACCTATTGGTCTGCCAAATGTACATACTCAAACATATAGTAACACATTTGTCTCCGGTCAGAGGATGCATGCTTGTATCGTGACAGCATACGATATAGGACTTTGGTTATCTCGATCTCATTAAGTCAACTCTTTGACCTAACTAATCTGACACCTCTAAAACTCTATTCCTATGCAGAGGACCTACATCAAGAGGTCGGTCAGATATCAGCCTTTAGAAATAAGGATTGCCATCTCCTACTCAGGATGGAGATCATCTCTTAACAATCATTTGACGGTGCTTGATGACTCCCCAGTCTAACTCTTTAGATATTCATCCAAGCACCAGCTTCTATGATTCAACAGTTGAATCAACAGCTGTATGATCATCAAGATGGCCATGCTACATAACCGTAATTGTACTAAGGGACCTATTATGAAAATTATTTATTCTTCATTTAGGATCAGAGAATGATATTTGCAATAACATTTATTGCATAATAGCTCGTCGTGGGCTCGCATGTCCAACAGAATCTTCATCCAATCTTGCGGTACTACCCCCGAGATAAGGTAGTTAACAATATCAGCATATCAAGGGAGAGAATCCACAACCAAAATCGACTCGTCAGGAAAGGTCACTATAATGGGTGCACTGCTCAATGAAGGCTCTTGCTGCTCAATTGTGGAGAGTTGATCTGCTACCACAATCTGAACTCTAGGCTTGTCTTTGATTTCCATATCGAACTCCTGGAGGAGAAGGATCCATCTAATCAGTCTGGCCTTGGCATCCTACTTCACCTGTAAATATCGGATAGCAGAGTGGTCGATGAAGATGGTAACTTTGGATCAAAGCAAATAAGATCTGAACTTCTCCAAGACGAATATTACAACCATAAACTCTTTCTTGGTTACAATATATTTTCTTTGAGATTTATCTAATGTTTTGCTGGCATAATGAATGGCATAGGGCACCATGTCTTTCCTCTATCCTAACACAACCCCAACTATAGTCTGACGCATTCGTCATAATCTCAATGGGAAGAGACCAATCCGGTGGCTGTAGGACTGGAGCTTGAGTGATGAGATCCTTCAGCTGATTGAATTAAAGGACAACATGTTGATCAACATTGAACTCAGTCTCCTTGCAAAGAAGTTCTGTAAGAGGTCGGGCATGCGGTTGAAGTCTCGGATGATCCGTCTAAAATCCCACATGCCCCAGGAATGACCTCACATTCTTCACTGAATCAGGAGGCTCGAGATTGTCAATCACAACCACCTTTGCTGGGTCGACTTCCATGCCATGTTTGGAAACGACGTGACCCAACACAATTCCCTCTGTGATCATGAAGTGGTTCTTTTCCCATGATAGCACTAGATTGACTTCGCGTCATTTGTGAAGTACTATGTCCAAGTGCTCAAGACAAGAATCGAAACTATCACCATAGACGGAGAAGTCATCCATAAACACCTCAAGAAAACTACCTACCATCTCGGCGAAGACTGCAAACATGCATCTATGGAATGTCGCTGGTGCATTGCATAATCCAAATGGCATTCTCCTGAAAGCATAGGTGCTGAATGGGCAAGTGAAGGTAGTCTTCTCTTGGTCCTCAAGGAAGATTGCCACTTGGTTGTACCCGGAGTACCCATCTAGAAAGCAGAAGAACTCCTTGCCGGCTAGTCTTTTCAAAACATGATCAATGAATGGCATGGGGAAGTTGTCCTTCTTAGTTGCTGCATTAAGATGACGGTAGTCAACACACACCTGCCAGGATGTTGGTACCCGAGTAGATATCTCCTCTCCTTTGTCATTTGTAACCATGGTAAGCCTTGATTTCTTTGCAATTATGTGCAAGGGGCTCATCCATTTTGAATCGGAAATGGAATAAATGAAACCTATGTCACACCATTTCGTGATTTGTTTTATGATGGCATTCTTGAGACTCGGATTCAATCTTCTTTGAAATTCGCAGGACGGCTTGGCATCTTCTTCCAAGTAGATATGATGTGAATACAACACATGATTTACCCCGCAGTGATCTGATACATGCCAACCAAGCGCCTTGCGATTCTTCTCTAGAACCTCAAGAAGTTGAGATTCTTGCTCCAGAATCAACCTGCCGCTGATGATGACCGAGTACATGTTTTCTTCACCCGTAAGGAAAGCATACTTTAGGCCTGTTGGGAGTGGCTTGAGTTCTAGTTCTGATCTGGCCATCTTATCAGTCACCTCATAAACTGCACTGGTGGTGGGAGGTATTGCTTGAACTTTGGTAGAACTACTGACAATGGTATTCTGTTGAGATTCTGATATTGTGCCGAACAATTCTGCACTAGGCTCATCGTGTTTGGGCTAAAGTGATTTATTGGAGTCAAAAAGGTGCATCAACAAATTGGATTCTGTCTCCCAAGTACCAATGGAGCATGTGTCGATTATGCTTTCCAAGTTCTCCTCTAGAGAGAGGATTTCTGGGTTCCATGGATCATCCAAAGAGAGTGATGTATCTCCGATTTCTGCAATAAAGTCACAGTCTGTTTCTAGTGCTGCTCGGCTCTCATCAGTCAAGACTTTCGGCTCGCTGATCTTGTCTATAGTGATTTTCTTTCTGCCCGAGCTGAAAGTGATCTTGTCAGACCGATAATCAACCACGACGTCTGAGATGCGCATGAATGGCTGACCAAGGATGATAGGAGTCTGAAGTAAGCGTGTGTTAGAGTCCTTATTAATGACTGCAAAATCAATTGGGAATTGAATTTCCCGTACCATTACGACAATATCTTCCAAAAGACCTCTAGGTCGCTTGATAGATCGATCAATGAACTGAAGGATCATCCGTGTTTGCTTGAGCGGACCTAGCCCAAATTCTTGTAGTAGTGACGAGGGAAGAATGTTGATGGAAGAATCGCTGTCAAGTAGAGTGCACTTGAAGGCTTGATCAAAAATCTTACAAATGATAAGATGTGCTCCTTTGTCCTGCTTCTTCTGTGGGAGATCGCTGATGGCTGCTACAGTGGCCATGGTGAGGATGTACTTCTCAACATGTCTGCGTTTGTTCTTTCATGCTGGGCGACGCTTGCTTGTACATGCCTCCTTCAAACCTTTCTTCACAGCTAGCATGTACTCCATGGTCGTCATAAGAGGATCTCAACAGTCAAGTTATTGATGATATCCACAACGCCTGGATCAGATAAGGCTCTTTTTCTTTTTGCAATTTTTTTGGAATTTTCTATTGCATCAGAAAAAGGAATAAGTACATTATTGGAATCCAAAATAGAGTTCTTATTTACAACAAAATCATCGTCTACAATATGTTGTACATCCAGGTCACAAAATGGAGTACAAGCTAGAAACTGAGATGCTGGTGCTAGTGGACGTGCAAAAAGTGGGGCCTCCACTCCGCCAGCTGGCAAGGGATCAACTGCTGCTGGCGGCTCCTCCAAGGTTGGTACCAATTCACTTCGGAGATGATCTTCTTTGAATTTTTTGTTCTTTTTGTTGATGCAGATGGTGGGTGGTTGCTGGAATGGCTCCTCCTTCTTCTTCCTCCTCACTCATCCCTGTAGCTGGAACAGTTGATGCAGAAGATGACGATTCACCTGAAGCTTTATTCTTCCCCTTGGTGCTGGTAGGTGGAGGCAAGGCCCTATCGCTCCTGAGAGTGACAGCATTAGATAAAACAATAGTACAATCATTTGACTCTACAAGCATAGACGGGACATTACATTCTACCTGCTCCTTTCTCTTGAAGATATTGGGTTAGCTTCGACCTACATCGGAATGGTAGTCTTAGTGGAGGTTAGGTCACCTAGCTTCCTGGTCATATCTATTAGGCCTTTTACGAGCTAGGCCAAGCAATACAGGGTCAGGTTCATGGGATTCACCTTAGAAGATTCAGTGTGCAGACCACACTGTTGCTGTGTGTGCGGGAGCTGAGGCAACGACTGCTGGTGGTGCTGTGGTGGTGGAGGAAGCTGAAACTGATTGTAGGAGGAAGGAGGATACTACTTGTACTGCTGAGGAGGGGCAGCCACATTCTGGTAGTATGGCGATGGTTGATGGTACTACGGTTGCTGATAGTACTGATTCTGCCTCCATTGATTGACATACTGGAGAGGCTAGTGATACTGTAGTGGCTACTGTAAGGACTGCCCAAAACGACCTCCTTGTGGTTGGTGGTATCGCCTGTTGTCTGGAAGCTATCCCTAAGGTTGTTCGATAGGACGGGTCGGTTGTGCATCATTACTCCAAATCCCGTTGACTTCTTGAATCAGGGGTGGTGGTGGGAAAGCTGGATTGGATGTTGAAAGAAAGTCTAGCTGGTAAACAACCACCTGCTGCTGCGGCTGGCCCTGGTCGGGTGCCTGCATGTAGTATACGTGATGGACTGCTGGTGGCTGCTGGCTTGGTTGAGGTTGATTTGGCGGTGTTGGATCGTCCTTCTTCTCAGCTGGAGCATCTAGGGATGGTGTTGCTGACTAAACAAAGTTGATGGTGCCCACCAGCAGTTCCAACTGCTTGGTGATCTGATCCATTTTATCGATATTCTACATCCTCTTTTCGATCACATCGAGTTTCTCAAGGTCCTGTGATCGCTTCTCAATGATATCAACCTTCGAGAGATGGCCTTCGATAATGCTAAGGTTGGAGCTCTTATCTCTCTCTGCCTCTTGGAACGTTGCCGTGTGTACTTGCTTCTGGAGGATCTGGGGCTCCTTCTGATATGCCTTGGATGAAGAGAGGGTGTTCTCTCTTTCGGCCATTTCCTTAAAGATCTGCTAGACAAAATCTTCATTCTTATTAAAATGTGAGCCCCCGCAGGCTGCGTCAACGAGCCTTTGACTCTCTACGTTCAAGCCCCCTAAAAGTGTTGGACCAAGCTGGTCCTTGGAATCTTATGGTGAGGGCACTTCTCCTGCAGATTTGTGAATCTCTCACAGGATTCATGAATGGATTCGTGGACTCCTTGAGAGAATTTGCTAATTCTAACTCACATCTAGTTGAGCCGACCAAGAGGATAAAACTTGTGCAGGAAAGTATACTTCAATTCCTCCCATGTCGTCACAACCTTTCCCAAATGATTAACATAGTAGAGGACCTTGTCTTGTAGACTAAAGGGGAACACCATCATCTTAAGAAATTCCAATGGAACATTGGGATAATGGGTAGTAGTATAAAATATGCATGAAAATTGCTGTAGGTTAATGTAAGACTCTTCATTATTATTTCCATGGAAAAAATTAGGAAGAAGAGCGAGGAACTGGGGCTTCATCTCAAAGTGAGCATGCACCGATGGAATGAGGATCCACTCAGTCATCTGGCTATCACCAAGATTGTATGTTTCCTTTAGTGTAGGTTTGAGCCTCCCTTGTTCAGGCTCTTCCTCTTCATCTGAGGCTCCACCACCTCCTCCTCCTCCATGTCTGCCTCCTCCTCCCTCAGGTCTATTCATCACATCATTCAGTATTTCCTGGAATGCAGTATGGGCTAAGGCTTGCTCGGTCAACTGTTTTTGTATAGCTTGGATAGATGCCAATAGCTGTGCATTCACCTGATTCTAATCAGGCATCTCTTCTTGCTCAGGTTGGGGTGGCTACTGACCCTTTCCACTTCCTTGAGGTGCCATTTCATTGTCTAAATATGAGTAGATGAATTCTGGATTGGGATTCAGTGCTTGGTTTGGCTTCTATCTGCAAGATGAGAGAATCCCAATCAGACCACTTGAAATCGGTTCCCAGCTGCCAAGATGAATTCTGGAATTAAGGTCAATCCTAGAGTGTTGTGAATGAAAAATGATATAGGTTGTAATCGACTTTCATTCACAACGATGAAGATGGGACAAGGGTGGTCCCGGTTTATTGGGCTGCCAAAAAGAGGGTAGAAGATGAGGAAGCTGGAGATCGACGCGTAAGGTCCGGATTGGGTTCTTAGGAATCACCTCGAATTATTTACGAGGCCGAGTCCAAGGAATCTATGTGGGTGTCGATGAGGTCCCGACTAAGCCACCCATGGATCGACTTCCTGAAGCAAGAGGGAGATCGATGCAAGAAGAAAGATACGGTGGTGAACAAGAACAAAATGGAGTGCAAAATAGTAGAAGGCTCAAACTAAGTAGGGGTAAAAGGGAGAAACACGTGAGAAATTTGCGCAAGTGCACGGGACTCGATCTTTAAACCTTAATCTAGATCCATACAAATATAATACAAAATTGGGTTCACCAACTCACACCATGTGAAGCTGTAAAGGTTCGGCTATTTATTATCTTTTTAATTTTAGAGTTATTATTTCAGGCATATCTTGTAACAAATCCTTAGCACGCTAACCCTATAGGAGAGAGAGTACTACCATAAGAGTATCATGTGCTTGTCCTCCTCCTTTGTAACCTGTAGTCTGCACTTTTTGAGGTCCTTGTAGCCCTTCCTAGATCCCTACTGAGCCAAAGAAATAGAGAGAGGAAACTAATAGGTGAAACCAATACTTCAGTTCTTGTTCGGAACGTAATCACTCGTGAGCGCACAAGAACCTACTCGGACGCAAACCAATGAGACAGACATCCCCGTGAAGGCTTGGCCTAAGCTCAGTACTTCAGACCATAGTCATTGTTCCACACAAGGAGTGAACTACCATCGCTGACAAGGCCCTACTCAGTCACGTACAATAGAAGTGTGAATACTTCAGAAATCCAGGCGATACACAAGGCAGTTACAGATTGGGATTTGGGCTCTAATCCTTAGCGGGTCGTGCCTTGCTCATGGGAGGGGTTTTGGTCCCCTCCTAAGGTACCTGAAAACAATGAAGACTTTATGAACCCAAAATAATGATAGTCCATTACGAATTTTGGTTAAGGTCAAAGTTTATTTAGTAGTCCCCTTTTTTTAATTTCTGGATTTTCACTTTTTTTGGATCTGTTTCATACAAGCGACTAATGTTTTTGTAGATTTTCCTTTGAGTCCTAGGTGCTCAAAATCAGAGGGAGATAAAAAAAGGTTGTGCAAGTCGATTCAATGATGGAGATCTCACCATTGAATCTAATGATGCATGCTGAGTTAGAGGACTTACAATGCTACCCAACTTTCTCCATGCGGTATGTAAAACCGAATCTTTAAACCTATCTACATGGCGGTGTGCAATCGACAAAATCACCCTAAACAGGAGCTGCTATTAATCATGAAGAACCATATGTTAGTTATTCAGAATCAAACCCTAAAGTCTGATCTTGGAGATGTCTCGGTGCATGCCACAACGGGTCCTGCCAGCATTGTACGACATCTCTCACGACGCGTGGGTTCGAAGCTAAATAACCAACAATTATTAATCTGACTAGATCCATACATAAGACACTATAGGAACATGCATTCTTATTAGAGTGTAGACCTAGTTATCGAGTCAAGAAACCTAAGTCTAGGGGCTCCATGCACACAAAATAAAGTAAAATAAGGTGGAAAGCTCAAAAAAGTGAGAAACAAAGTGAAAGAAGGCGAGAAAACACGGAAAACTCCGACGAGGCCCTAAGTGAACAGATACCCGGGCATTGGACCTTGTTGTGAAGAGTAGAGTCCACATTATATTACATGCCAAAATTGTCTCTCTCTCTCACCATAAATTACAATATTGATTTGAATTTTTTCTAAGCTAATCCTCCTCCTTGCTTCCTTGGTGCTCTCTGCAACTGGTCATAACGAGAAGACCTGCCTCCTCCAAGCTTGGCTGCATCAGCCTCCTAAGAAACCATCCTCGCGTGGCGGGCCCTCGCATAAAAGTCACAAAATGTTGGCATTAACATATATAATCAAATAATCAATATCAGAGACTTAATGAATAAATAATAAAAAAATCAATGAATATTTAAATCAATGAATAAATAATCAAAAAATCAATGAATATTGACAATAATGAATTACAGAATTAATTACAAATAAATTATTTAATATTTACAATAAGGAATCAATGAATCAGATACATGAATATACAACAATGACTATTAAAAATAGGCTACGCTCATTACTTCCCGTCATTGACACCATTTGATAAAGAGGGAATTTGCAAGGGTATGCTAATCAAACTCAATTAGCATCGTTGATGTGACCACTCAACAAAACCCAACTTTAGTCAGTAATTAACCCACAATAACTAATGAAACAATTAATAGTAGAAATGTGGAATTAAAATTTATTTCACTACCATAAAATGCATAGCAGGCAAGCATGTAGAGGTCGAACCACAGAGAGCAAAATGGTAGCCCATGATTATTTATACACAACCAAGTCATTTATTTATATAAGTCTTTTTTGTTGGTTTTTGGATGTCATATATTTATTTTATTTTATATTTTTTTGGTTTCATAATTTTATAATTTCTTTTTTATCTTTCATTTTTTTATGTTTTCTTTTAAATATAATATATATGTATATGTACACATGTACTTATATAAATACAATATAAGATATATATAGGTAATATATACATTGAAATATGTAAGAATAGGTAAAATATAGTAAAAAGAGTCTTTTTATGATTTTTATAATTTTCTAATTATTTTATTATCTTTCTGGGACTTTTGCTAATTTTTATGTATTTTTAAAGTCAAAAATATCCCAATTATGGGATTAATAAATATTCCAAACTTGACTTGGGTTTTAAAAATAGAAAATAGTCCCAAAATTACCGAAATTAATTTTTATATATTTATAATAGTATATAGATAAATATAAAATAGAAAAACATATTTTTGATATTTTGTAGAATTTTTATATTTTTTATTGTATTTTGTTTTCCTTTTCTATATTCATGGGTTTTTGTTTTCTGGACTGTACTATATATATCTTTTAATTTTTCAAAAAAGGTTTTTTTTATTTTTGGAATTTTTATATGTAAACAGGGCAAAAATGGGCTCCTTTTTTTAATAAATATATAAAATGCAAAAAATGCCAATCACAAATCATAGCGTGAAAATACAAGGCATAAAGCATCTATCCCTATTTTTGTGGATTTTTAAGAGCACAGTAGGAATTTTTAATAATTCGATAAAAACACAAAAATACATGTCATGGCAGGGGCATTTTTGCAACAACAATAAAGTTCAAGGGTCTCTGTGCAAAAGTACCAAAAGTTTACAACGTACTTAACATTTTTATGTACTATTTAACAATTACAATACCTATCATGTGTGGGACTATACATGATGCGTACTAGGAGGGACCAAATTGTAATTATGATAAAGTTAAGGGACCTCACAACAATGTTAAAAAATACAACGTGAATGTCATTTTATTGGACTAAATCATAAATACAAAAACTACAAGAATTTATATGCAATTTTTCCACCTCACATTGAACTACTTGTGAGGTGACGTGACTGGACCCAAATGCAAATAAAATACATACAGGGGTCTAACCGCAAAATATCTAGTTACTTATAAACGTTTAACTTTATTTACAGGATTACATAATAAATACAAAAAGGCAGGGTTTAAATGTGCAATTTACCCCAAAAGTGTGCGTTGATGGATGGTTGGGATCTCTTCACTTAAACACGTGGTGTGTTCATGTTGTGTGAAGACGCTTTGTCCGTGGATGGCCTGGATTAGATCACTTGGCACGATCGGACAGTGACGGCGCGGCTCTATCCGACTGTTCCTAGTGAATCTGGAGGCTTCTTCTTGATTGCATGACTAGGACGATGCTTGGAAGAATATGGACACCCATCCTTCCGAGCTTCGATTGGCGATGACGCGAGACTCGGAGCCTCCCACGAACGGGAAATGGTACGAGAAGCTTCTTGGGAGCGTCGTGAATCTCCATTTCATCACCTTTATTCTATCATTTTGGCCTCAAAAACCCCAGCAAATGCATGTAAATAGCATCAAATTGAACATAATAGCATTCATGATTCATTGTATTAATTACACATTAAATAAGGTATTTAATGCCAAAATTATAGAATAAAGGGAAGAAAAGAAAAAGGAATAAAATATTGCAAATATTTTATGACCCAAACCCCGGGACCAAGGCCAGTATGGTATTGGTCGACAAGGAATAAAGTAGGGGGAGATAAGGGCCAGAATACAATAAACACCTCATTTATTCATGCATTTATTTATGCATTTTTGACACCTATTTTGTACATAATTATTTATTCCTCAAATAAAGAAACTTTGTTCATGAAAGTTTTAGATAATAATGTAAATAAAAATACAAAATTGAGTTTGTGTAAAAATAACACTCAGTGTATATTTTATACACAAAATAAAAAGCAAGAATCTCAACTTCACAGAGCCATATCTTGCAAATAAAAACTCCAAATCACCCAAATTCACCTTTAATTGTATATAGCATTCCATGAACTATTTTATAAAATTGGTTTCATAATTTTTGGAGTCCATCTGTGGAAGTTAGGTTTTTGGCCCACCTTGTACATAATACCTGATTAAAATATTCAATTTATTCAATATTCATTATTCTTATAAATCTATATTTTTAGAATCTTGTTAATAATGTATATAATACATGTACATGTTGAAATTACAAGAAAACCAAAAAGAATTTGTAAAATAAAATAAGTCTATAAAATTCATAGGCAAAATACCTATGCTACCTATATTAACATAAATAAAAGGGTCTTATTCTTTTATTCTTTATTATTTTATATTTTTATAACAATGTATGTTTATATATCTTATTAAAAATACAAATCCAAAATAAAATCGAATAAAATTCATTAAATAAATAAAATGTATATAATATATAGGTGAAATACCTATAAGTATACTTACATGAGCATATACCTATTTATTTAAAAATATAAATAAACTCCTAAAAATTAAATAAAAATACCTTTCTACTCACAAAAATAAATTATAAAATTATAAAATAAGCCAATAAAATAATAAAAGAAAATAAACAAATTAAAAATAAAATACACCAAAATACATGTAAATACATACATATACACATTATTAAATTAAAACCATAATAAAACACTTTGAAAAATTCAATAAAAATCACAAATAAATACTACATGAAAAAATACACATTTTTTATGTTTTAAGAAAATTCTAATAAAATCATTTACTATTGTAAATAAATCAATTTCAACTCAAATTCCGTGTTTTGCCTTTTAGCGGCTGACGTGGACCAATGGGGCGCCGGCCTTCGTTGACCCCCTGGTCAACTGCTCCCCCAGCCGCCCGATGTGACGCAGCCTGTCGTCTCGCCTGTCTTCTCCCATTTTTCCCGGGCACACCATCCATCAATCGAAGATGCTTCCTTCACAAGAGATGAACTTTAATCATCACTGATGCCCGCCGATTCTTTGGATCAATCAGATATTCTTTGGATCATGTAATAATCGCTGGTCAATAAGGCTCCTTGCCATTGTCTATAAATAAGTAGCTCCGCCTCCTTCCTCGAATTTGGCCACTTTTAATCCAACCTTAAGCCCTGATTCCATTCCTAGGACATTCCTCGTGACAGAGGGAGTGTGCTGGCATCTCGAATCGGCCGGAGGGAGGAAGATTTTGTCGCGGCGGAGCTCCGGCGTCCGCCCTGCTCCCTGGAGGCCCCCAGGTATAAGAGCTGTCACTTTTTATGCTTTTTAGTTAGGTTTTAATGCTACCTTTTAATTCCAGTTGTTAGTTTAGCTTTTAGTTGATCCCTGTAGCTTAAAAATCCAAATTCGAAGTTCACCGGAGCTCCGCTCCGGTGACTTCTTCACCGTAGACCCGACTGTTTCCGACCGTCACAAGCATCCCATCTCGATCCCCATCGCTTTCTCCCTCGTTCCATCACCTTTGACCAACCCATGACCTTCGGTCTTGGCGAATCGGGGCTCCACCTCCGCCGTTCGCCGGAGCCCCTCCGCCCCACTCCATTTTGCTTCGCAGCTTCAAAACCCCGGGTCGAGGAGGTAGCTCTCTCGCCCCCGGTTCTTCCTATGCAGGTATCACGAGGAATGGAGCCCATCTGGGCTTGCATTGAACCAGGAAGAGGTTCCTGGAGGTCCTCTTCTTCCCCGACCTTGTCCGAACGACTCGGACCTCCAGGAGCCATGAGAGACCCATCAGTCGACGCGGAAGCTTCCCAGCTACGACCAGAGGACTTCAGATGCGCAGGAGATGACCGGAGGAGCCCGAGCTGCTCGATCGAAGCTCGCCGGGGGCGATCTTCTTCCCCGTTCTTCCAGTCACCTCCAGCACCGTTGGATCGGGAGACGAGGCCCAGATTGAATGACGACCGTTCGATGAAGACACGCGTCCACCGTCAGATCAACCAGGAACTTCTAATCCAATCCCTTCATCGACGAACCAGCATCCGCCGTCCGATGGGCGACACGTGGATAAGTGGCGCATCCAACGCCGCAGGATGAAGCGCCTTTAGGGGGTAAATTTCATACCTAACCCCCCCGCTTTTTGTATTTATAGTTTAATACTAAAAATAAAAGGTTAAGTTGTAAATAAATTGTACAAGTTGCAGAAGAACCCTTAAGGTTTTTATATTTGCGTTTTAGTCCCTCCGCACCTCACGTGCAGCACCCACGTGAGGCGCTGAAATTTGCATATTAACCCTGCCGGGTTTTGATATTTGTATAATGGTCCTGAAAATAAAAGTTAACGTTAATTTTTATTGTGATTTTTGCATGTATGCCCCTGTCAATTATTTTATTTGAAAAAACACCCCTGCCAGGCCATTTATTTTTTGTAGGCTTTGTCCATTTATCTTGTGCTCCATATTAACTTGAAAAATCTTGCAAAAATGGACATATGCTCCTGTTAGTGTAATCTTGCACGCCATGATTTTAGTTTTTAATTTTATTGCATCTTGGCATTTATTAAAAATAAAAAACATGCATTCTCTTTACTGTCTAGCTTATAAAATACCAAAAAAATATGAAAAGGTCTCGAAAAATTCCAAAAAAATTTTTATGGTGTATTTTAACGTATTACAGTGTCACTCCTAAAACTCCTAAAAATCTCAAAAGGAAAACCTTAAAAATTCAAAAATAGACAAAAACTTCAAAAAAATATATAAAATCAAAGAAAAAACAGAAAAATATGAACTCAGTTCCTACTTCTGCTATATTTTGTGAGCTTTATTAGAAAAATAGTGTGAAAAAATTTTGAGGCTGTTTGCTATTTTTAATTCCCGATTTTATCTCCAGCCAGTAGCTTTCCCACTGTTTTGCTTTATTTCAGTATTTAAAAATACCAAAAACAGTTTGAAAAATACCCAAAAATCACAAAAATAGTAAAAAATCCTAAAAATATCAAAAACATTTTATTTCTGACTTTTTGGTTATCGTTGCACATTCTTATAGATACTTTATCTTGTCTTTTATTACATTGTCCTTATTTTCCCATAATTGAAAAAGAAAATAGAAAAATATAAAATATAAAATATAAAAATCAGGAAATCAAAAATCAAAATACAAAATTAAAAATAAAAATATATATATATATACATAAAAAATATATAAAATTCAAAAAACCCACAAAAATAGGCTTCACACATGGATGACTCTGTAGTTCATGTAGGCTTATGCATTTTTGTATTGCTCTCTGTGGTTCGACCTCTACATGCTTGTTCCCTATACATTTTGTGGTAGAGTAATAAAAGATTAATTCACATTTTTGGGACTCAATTGTTTTATTCTTTATTGTGGGTTAATTGTTGTATAACTTGGGTATTCTGCGAGCGGTCGCCTCGGCGACAACTTATTTACATTATTCATGGTGACCCTCGTGGAAAATCCTCGTTATCAGATGGCGCCGTTGCCGGGGAGCAATGAGCATAGCCTAATTTATTTTGTTATTCTTGTGTACATTTTTTATTCATCATTGATTTTGTGAGCAGCTATTCTTATTGTCATTAATCACCATGCTCTATTGATTGATTCATTTATTGTGATTATTTTATATCTGCTCTATTTTGATTGGTTGAGCTATACTAATGCAATCTTTTTGTGACTTTGATGCGAGGGCCCGCCACGCGAGGATGGTTTCTTGGGAAGCCAAGGCAGCCGAGCTTGGAGGAGGGTGGTCTTCACCTCATGACCACTTGGAGAGAGCATCAAGGAAGCAAGGAGATGTGGATTAGATAGGCTTAGAACACTTAGGATTATTTTTGTAATTTTTGGTGAGAGAGAGACAGTTTTGGCATGTAATAATTAACAGGACTCTACTCTTCACAATGAGGTCCAGTGCCCGGGTGTCTGTTCACCTGGGGGCCTCATCGCTGTTTTCCGTGATTTCTACCGCCTTCTTTTCTTTGTTTTCCGCTGTTTTGTGCTTTCCACCTTTATTTTACTTTGTTTTGTGTGCTTGGAGCCCCTAGATATAGGTTGCTTGACTCGGTAGCTAGGTCCAAACATTAATAAGAATGCATGTTCCTATAGTCTACTTCGTATGGATCTAGTCAAACTTAAACAGCTCGGTCATTTATATCTTAACCCATGTGCCATGAGCGAACCCCATCAAGCGCTACTCCTGAACTCGAGTGTGTCGAGAAGAGGAGGGGTAAGCCAAGACCGGACCCTTAGGTTAAAGATCAATGACCAGCTTGTGGTTCTTCACGTTAATAGCAGCTAATGTTTAGGGCGATTTTGTCGAATGCACACCGCCATGTAGATAGGTTTAAAAATTCTATTTTGCATACCACATGGAGAGAGCTGGGATGCACTGTAATTCTTCTAACTCAGCATGCATCATTCGGTTCAATGGTGAGATTTCCATCATAGAATCACTTACACGGCTTTTCCGCTATCTCCCTCTGATTTTGAGCACTTAGGACTTAAATGAAAATCTACCAAAACGTTAGGCGCTGGTATGAAACATATTCAAAAAAAGTGAAAACCCAAAAATTAAAATTAGGGGATTGCTAAATAAACTTTGTCCTTAATTAAAATCCGTAATGGACTATCATTGTACCGGGTTCATAAAGCCCTCATTGTTTTCAGGTACCTTGGAGGGGAACCAAAACCCTACTCCCTTGAGAGAGTGCGACCCCCTAAGGATTAGAGCCAAAAACCCAGTCTGCAACTGCCTTGTGTATCGCCTGGATTTCCGAAGTAATGGCGCTTCTATCGTACGTAGGCAAGTAGGGCTTGGTCACCAATGATGACTCTCTGTTGTGTAGAGCATCGATCTTGTCCGAAGTATCGAGCATAGGCCACGCCTTCACGGGGGTGTCTGTCTCATTGTCCTGCGTCCGAGTAGGTTCTTGTACCCTCACGGGTGATTCCGTTGCGAGCGAGGACCGAAGTAGCGGTTTCGCCTATCGGCTTCCTCTCTCTATTTCTTTGGCTAAGTAGGGATCCAGGAAGGGTTACAAGGACTCCAAAAAGTACAGACTACAGGTTACACAGGAGGAGGACAATTACGGGATACCCTTCCGGCAGTACTCTCTCCTATAGGGTAGCGTACTAAGGACTTGTTATAAGATATGCCTGAAACAGCAACTCTAAAACTGAAAAGATAATAAGTAGCCGAACCTTTACGGCTTCACATGGCGTGAGTTGGTGAACCCGATTTTGTATTGTGTTTGTATGGATCTAGATTAAGGTTCAAAGATCAAGTCCCGCGCCTTTGCGCAAAATTTGTTGTGTCACTCCTCTTTGACCCCCGCTTAGTTTGAGCTTTGCTACTGTTTTGCACTCCTTTTTATTCCTCGTTGCCCATCGTATCTTTCATCCAACATCCTATCTCCTCTTGTACTTCGCGAAGTTGATCCATGGATGGTTTCCGCCGGGACCATGCCGACACCCACATCGATTCCATGAACTCAACTCCGCCAATAAGTTCGAGGCGATTTCCGAGAACCCGATCCGGGCTTTGCGGATCGATCTCTAGACTCCTCGTCTTCTACCTTGGCCACCCAATAAACTGGGATCACTTTTGTCCCACTTTCGCCGTTGTGAATGGAAGTCGATTACAGTCTACATTCTTTTCCATTCACAACATGCTGGGGTTGACCTGAATTCCAGCTTCATCTCGGCAGCTGAACATTAATTGCAAGCAGTCTGATCAGGACTATATCATTATGCAGATAGAAGATAGTGCGAGCTCTGGAGACTACTCCGGAGTTCATCTCGTCTGACTCAGACCCTGACATGGCTCCAGGAGGAAAGGGCAAGGGTCAGCAGCCACCCCAACCAGAGGGACAGGTGCCAGATCAGAATCAAGTCAATGCACAGTTACTGGTGTCTATCCAGGCCATCCAGCAGTAGCTGACCGAGCATGCCCTCACACAGACAGCCTTCCAGGACATGTTGAATGATGTGATGAATCGAGATGATGGAGGAGGAGGCAGAGGCAGAGGCAGGGGAGGAGGAGGTGGAGGTGGTGGTGCAGATGATGATGATCTAGAATTTCCACCACCACCAAAGCCAACACTTAAAGAAACATACAATCCATGAGACAGCCAGATGACCGAGTGGATTATCATTCCCCCGGTACACGCTCACTTTGAGATGAAGCCCCAATTCATTGCTCTCCTCCCTGCATTCCATGGAAACACCAGCGAGGAGCCGTACATTCATCTGCAGCAATTCTCCCGCATTTGCCGTACTACCCACTATCCCAATGTCCCTCTGGACATTGTCAAGATGATGGCTTTCCCTTTCAGCCTACAGGACAAGGCCCTCTATTGGGTCAATCATCTGGGGAAGGTTGTGACGACCTGGGAGGAGCTAAAATCCGCCTTTCTGCACAAATATTACCCTCTAGGTCGGCTCAACCAGATGCGTGCCCGAATCAGCAATTTCTCCCAAGGACCCCATGAGTCGATACATGAAGCATGGGAGAGATTCACTGACCTGCAGGAGAAGTGTCCCCATCATGATATTCCGAAGACTAGCTTGGTCCAGCATTTCTTTGGGGGACTGAACATTGAAAGCCAAAGGCTCGTAGGCGCAGCATGTGGGGGCTCACACTTCAATAAGGATGAAGACGTAGTCTGGCATATATTTGAAGAAATGGCCGAGGGAGAGGCTGCCCTCTCTTCATCCAAGGCATATCAGCACCAGGCCCAGATCCTTCAAAAACAAGTGCACATGGCAGCGTCCAAGGAAACAGAGAGAGATGAAAGCTCCAACCTCAGCATCATCGGGGGCCATCTCTCTAAAGTTGACATCATCGAGAAATGATCACATGATCTAGAAAAACTTGCTGTGATCGAGAAGAGGACTCAGAATTTGGACAAGATGGATCACATCACCAAGCAGTTGGAACTGCTGGTAGGTACCATCAATTCTGTTCAGTCGGCAGCGCCACTCGAAGCTCCAGCTGAGAGGAAAGACGAGCAACCACCGCTACATCAGCCTCAGCCGAGCCAGCAACCACCGGCAGTCCAGCACGTGTACTACGTGTAGGCGTCCGATCAGAGCCAGCCGCAACAGCAGATGGTTGTGTATCAACCAGAGTTTATCTCAGGATCTGATTCAGTATTCCCACCACCACCCCTGGTCCAGGAAGTGAACGGAATTGGACTCATGAAGCACAGCCGACCCGTCCTACGAGACAACCCCAGGGTCAGCCATTTGCCAACCGACAATACCACCAACCTCAGGGTGGTCGCTTTGGGCAGTCCTCTCAGCCTCATCAGCAGTATCCTCAGCCTTCTTAGTATGCCAACCAGTGGAGGCAGAATTTTCCACACCAGCAGCAGCCGCAGTACCGTCATCCACAGCCGTTTCATCAGTATGCGGCTGCCCCGCCTCAGCAATACCAGCAGTATCCTCCTCCATCTTATCAGCAACTTCAACTTCCTGCCCCACCGCAGCACCACCAACAACAACCTCAGCACCAGCAGATGCAACAACAGCGTGGTCTGCATGTTGACACCACCGAGGCACCTCCAGTGAACCCCACCATGGATTGTCTAGCCCAACTTGTCAAAGGGCTAGCGGAGATGACCAAGCGGCTTGATGACCTGACCGCCACCTGAACTACCATTCCTGCTCAGGTCGAAGCCAACCCCAATAATTTCAAGAAAAAAGAGCAGGTAGAAAGTAATGTCTTGTCCGTGTCAGAAAATGATATTACTGTGTATTCTAATGCCGTTACTCTCAGGAGCGGTAGGGCCTTGCCTCCTCCTACTATAAAGATTGGGGTGAATAAAGAAACAGGTGGATCGTCATCTTCCGCATCAGTCATGCCAGCTTCAGGGGCGGGTGAGGAGGAAGAAGAAGGAGAAGCCAGTCCAGCCGTTGTGTCATGTCATCAGCAACCTCAGCAGAAAATCCAAAAAAATCAGCAAAAACAAAAACAACAAAAAGAAGCTTGTAGCAGAAGTGAAGCCGCACCAGCATTGGAGGAACCGCCAGCAGCAGCCGATCCCTCGCCAGCCGATGGAGCAGACGCTACTCTTTTTGATCGCCCAACAGCACCAGCATGCCCAGATCCAGCTTGTACTCCTTTTTGTAGTTCGGATGTACAACATTCTGTGGGCGATGATTTTGATGTAAATAAGAACTCTCATTTTTCTGCCAGTGGTGTAAATATTCCTTTTCCTTGTGCAATACAAAAATCCAAAAAAATGGCAAAACGAAAAAAAAGCATTGTCTGATCTAGGTTTTGTGGATATCTTGGATAATTTGACAGTTGAGATTCCCTTGTTGAAGGCCGTGGAATACATGCCAGCCGTAAAGAAAGGATTGAAGGAGGCATGTACTAATAGGCATCGCCCAGCGCAAGAAAACAGACGCCAGCAAGTAGAGAGGCATGTCCTCACCTTGGCCACGGTAGCAGCTATCAGCAATCTCCCCCAGAAGAAACAGGATACAGGATCACCTCTGATCAGTTGTGAGATCTTTGACCAGGTCTTCGAGCGCACTCTCTTGGATAGTGGATCTTCCATTAACCTTCTGCCCTCATCCATAATGCAAGAATTCGGGCTGGGACCGCTCAAGCAGACACGCATGATCCTTCAGTTCGCTGACCGATCCGTCAAGCGGCCCCGAGGTCTTTAGGAAGACGTTGTAGTTAAGGTGCAAGAAATGAAATTCCCAGCTGACTTTGTAGTCCTTGATATGGACTCACCTGCACCCCTGCTCCAGACCCCTATCATCCTTGGCAGACCATTCCTTCGTACTTCAGGTGCCATGGTTGATTACGGGTCTGGGAAGATCACTTTCAGCTCGAACGGCCAGCAGATCACGATGAACATGAACAGAGAGCCGAATGCCGCAACTAATGAGAGCCAGGCAGTATCAGAAGCAGACTGTGATTTCATTGCAGAGATCAGAGACTCAGCATTATCATTGGATGATTCATGGACCCGAGAAATCCTCACTCTAGAGGAGGACTTGGAAAGCGCAGTCATCATATGCTCCGATGATTCATGGGAGACAAATTCTCAGATGCAGGCGCATCTTATTGAGCATTCACTCCAGACCGAACATGATCAGCTTAGCGCAGAACCGTTCGGTGCATCACCGGGATCTCAACAAGATTATGAGGATGGTAAATATCTCAAAGAAGTACATTCCACCACCAGCATGATATCTGAAGTGACAGATAAAGTGGACATGTCAAAACCAGAACTCAAGCCACTTCCGGCAGGCCTAAAGTATGCTTTCCTTGCGGGTGAAGAACAAATGTATCCGGTCATCATCAGCAGCAGGCTGAATCCGGATCAGGAATCTCGACTTCTCGAGGTTCTAGAAAAGAACCGCAAGGCACTTGGTTGGAGCGTAGCAGACCTCCGAGGGATAAATCCAGCCTTGTGTTCACACCACATCTATTTGGAAAAAGATGCCAAGACGTCCCGTGAATTTCAAAGAAGGCTGAATCCTAACCTCCGGGACGTCGTAATGAAGGAGATAACAAAATGGTGTGATGCAGGCTTCATTTATCCAATCTCCGACTCAAAATGGGTAAGCCTACTGCATGTAATTCCGAAGAAATCCGGGCTTACCGTGGTTACAAATGATAAAGGAGAGGAAATTTCTACTCGGGTACCAACCTCCTGGCGGGTGTGTGTTGACTACCGCCGTCTTAATGCA
This sequence comes from Ottelia alismoides, assembly GCA_037367405.1. NCBI lineage: Eukaryota > Viridiplantae > Streptophyta > Magnoliopsida > Alismatales > Hydrocharitaceae > Ottelia > Ottelia alismoides. The sequence goes on from JAZKJV010004114.1 coordinate 159,176, forward strand.
GCAACCAAGAAGGACCACTTTCCCTTGCCGTTCATTGATCAAGTTTTGGAGAGACTCGCAAGCAAGGAGTTCTTTTGCTTTCTGGATGGGTACTCCGGGTACAACCAAGTGGCAATCGCCCCTGAGGATCAAGAGAAGACTACCTTCACTTGCTCGTTCGGCACCTACGCCTTCAAGAGAATGCCCTTTGGTTTGTGTAATGCACCTGCAACCTTCCAAAGATGCATGTTAGCAGTTTTCGCCGAGATGGTCGGAAGTTTTCTCGAGGTGTTCATGGACGACTTCTCTGTCTATGGTGATAGTTTCGATTCTTGTCTTGAGCACCTGGACAGAGTGCTTCAGAAGTGCCGAGAAGTCAATTTAGTGCTCTCATGGGAAAAGAGCCATTTTATGGTTACTGAAGGTATTGTGCTGGGCCACGTCGTTTCCAAACGTGGAATGGAAGTCGACCCGGCGAAAGTGGATGTCATTTCAAATCTTCAGCCACCTCAGACCGTGAAGAATGTGAGGTCATTCCTGGGGTATGTGGGATTCTACAGGCGATTCATCAAGGATTTCAGCCGCATTGCCCGACCTCTGGCAGAACTCTTGTGCAAGGAGACTGAGTTCACTGTTGATCAGTCGGTTCTCCTTGCTTTTAATCAGCTGAAGGAGCTTATCACTCAGGCTCCAATCTTATAGCCGCCCGACTGGACTCTTCCTTTTGAGATAATGACCGATGCGTCAGATTTTGCAGTCGGAGCTGTCCTTGGGCAGAGAAAAGACAGAGCGCCCTACGCCATTCACTATGCCAGCAGAACATTAGACGAAGCACAGAGAAATTATACAGTGATAGAGAAAGAACTGCTGGCTGTGGTTTTTGCCTTAGAGAAGTTTAGATCCTATTTGTTGGGATCAAAAGTCACCATCTTTACAGACCACTCTGCTATCCGGTACTTACAGCAGAAGAAGGATGCCAAGCCAAGACTGATTCGTTGGATCCTTCTCCTTCAGGAATTTGATTTGGAAATAAAGGACAAGCCTGGAGTCCAGAATGTGGTAGCAGATCATCTCTCCAGAATAGAGCAGCATGAACCTCCTCTGAGCAATGCACCTATCACAGAAACCTTCCCTGACAAAGCCATCTTAGCTGTGGATTCTCTTCCTTGGTATGTTGATATAGTCAATTACCTCGCCTCTGGGGTAATACCTTCGGATTGGACGAAGAACCAAAAGAACAAATTCATGTCGACCATCCGCTTCTACCAATGGGAAGATCCTCTTTTATTCAGAGAAGGAGCAGATTGTATTTGGCGCAGGTGCATCCCTCAGACGGAGCAATCAAGTGTCCTCGAGCATTGTCACTCGCTCGAATCTGGTGGACACCACTCTGGAGATCGGACGGCAGCCAAAGTACTTCAGTGTGGCTTCTGGTGGCCCACTTTATTCAAGGATGCAGCTGAATTTGTTAAACGATGCACTGACTGTCAGAGAATGAAAGGTACACTCACTGCCAAAGATTCAATGCCCCTGAAAATTATTCAGATAGCAGACGTTTTTGATGCATGGGGCATTGACTTCATGGGACCTTTCCCTAACAGTCAAGGATTTGAGCACATCCTTCTCGCCGTCGATTACGTGAGTCGTTGGGTTGAAGCAATCCCAGCTCGAGCCGCCGACAGCCGAACAGTATGCCAGTTCCTGAAGAATAACATCATCTCACGGTTCGGGATACCGAAGATTCTCATATCAGACGGGGGTAGCCACTTCATTAACAAAGAGGTCAAGAAGTTAACGAAGGAGTACGACATTGACCATCGTGTCGCATCTCCTTATCATCCTCAGACCAATGGCATGGCGGAGTTATCAAAAAGAGAAATCAAGACTATCCTGCAGAAACTTGTTAGGCCAAAAAGAAAGGACTGGTCTCAACTCTTGGACTCGGTCCTATGGGCTTACCGAACCGCCTACAGGTCTCCCTTGGGCATGTCACCCTATCGTCTTGTATATGAAAAACCGTGCCATCTGCCCGTGGAATTAATTCACAAGTCTTTGTGGTCCATCAACAGTTGTAATTTGGACTCACGGAAAAGTGGTCAGAAGAGAAAAGATGATCTGAACAGGCTCTTGGAATTCCGAGACTATGCATACGATAATACCTTGATGTACAAGGAGAAGGTGAAACGCTGGCACGACCGGCACATCAGACGAAAGACCTTTGACGTTGGACAGAAAGTGTGGTTATTTGATGCAAAGTTGCGGATATTCCCAGGCAAATTAAAGAGTAAGTGGACAGGGCCATTTCGAGTTTGTGAAGTGCGTGACAATGGAAGCATTGCTATATCAGAATTGTCCCCTGACGCATAGCCCTTCGTCGTCAACGACCAACTCCTGAAGCCTTACTTAGAACCAGATGCATTTTTGGCCGTTGTTGACTCAATCCAGCTCGTACAACATGATGACACTTCCACAACTGCTGCAACATCAACAGATTCAGGCGATGTACTCCAACCACTGTTTATTTGATTTTCTTCTTCTTTTCCTTTTCTATCTTCTCTGTGTATCAAATGGTTGCCGCCCTTGTAGACATTTTCCTATACTTAGGATGTACTTTGTCCTAAGTATAGGGGGGATGTGCACCCCGAGTATTCAGTTCATTCCGATCCTCTCCATTGTCTCCTCTTCTTGTCTATACTTAGGAGTATCTTACCCTAAGTATAGGGGGATACAATCTGAGTATGATCTGTGTATTCTCACCCTTGACCCTCCTTGATTTTTGTACAGCCTGCTATACTTAGGATTATTTGATCCTAAGTATAGGGGGGACGGTCAACTTCTCTTTCATTCATTCCATTCATATTTATTCTTTAGATCTGTCTATACTCAGTACGAGTTATGTCTTTGCTTTTCCTTTCGATCTATGAGGACATAGCTCAAGCTAAGTATAGGGGGGTCGTATATACCATGTATATACTATAAGCCATAACTCATACTGAAAAATAAAACACCAATTCAATCTAAAGAGCAATAAGTATCTTTATAATAATAAAAGATGATTGTGAGCTCCTCAGGCTCTTTGTACTTATACTGATTATTAAGTCAGAAAAATGTTTTGTGAAAGAAAGTTTTTTTTTGAAAAACCTTGTGAAAACTGTTTGAAAATAGTGTGTACAAGTATTTAACCTTTGAAAATCAGTTTTGCGTGTAAAATTTATTTCCTTTGCGTGAAAGCAAAATGTGTGAAAATCAGTGTGTAAATGATTGTAAAAATTTGATTGTCAAAGTTGTTTTGAAAAACCTATATATGCTGTGTAAAACCTTGGTAAAATCATTTTCAAAGACGTGCACATATTTGCAAAATTATTTTGGACTAGAGTTCTCAAAATTCTTTTGAAAAGGATTCTAGAGTTAGATCTGAGGAGTCTGCACAAAAATCTCTTATACAAAAATAAGCATAATCCCAAATAAAGTTTATAAGAGCTAAAACAGTATACAGTTTTCTTCTTTTGTATATTCTGATTAATAAATCAGGTGAGATACCTGTACAGTATGATTTGAAAAAGAATGTGACCAGTTTTGAAAACTTGATGTGAAATGACTTCAACCTGTGTGAAACTGTTTAGATTGCAAAATTGTTCTTTGTGTGAAAGAAATGATTGGAAAAACCTATGTGCAAATGTTTTGAAAAATGTTTGTCAAAAATTATTGAGAAAAATGTATATATAGTGTGAAAGATCTTTGCAAAAATAGTTTTCAAAATGTGTGTAAATGATTGCAAAAATTATTGTGTACTATAGTTTGCGAAAATTATTTTCAAACTAGATCTGAAGAATAAGAGCACCATTACAAATACTTGTAAATCATAAATAAGACACACACAATTCTTTCTGTACATTGCTAAATAAACTACTCCATTCAAACCTGTAAAGTCTTTATAAACTCATACAATTTGTAAATAAAGCAGTACGCCCGTGTAAATAATTGTATGCACCTTTTTGTATATGTCAAGTTTTTATTTGCAAAAATTTCTTTGTGTAAAAATATTCTTTGATTCTTTTTAAATCCTCTGTGAAAATTTGCATCATTCATTGTGCATAGCATAAGCATATCATTCATATTCTTTTTGAGTGAGCTTGATGATTGAATCAGTCTAATAAAGTCTCAAATTGGAGCTCGGTTGGACCTTACTGCACCTAACTGCACTGGAACCTTATGGGAATTAGGTTTAAGGTACTTCAGGTCTATTCATACTTAATTCTTTGAGAAATCAGGGCTGGGTTCAAGTCACCTCAGTAGATTAACTAGAACTTTTCGAAACACACGCATGACTCTTGTCGGTCGTAACCTAACTTGGACACTTGCACCTTTCACTTGGCTCAACTCAGTTGGAGTGGTGAGGGGGTTGGATTTGCCAGTCTGAGACGCACACGGGTGGAAACATTCGTCCTCATCTAGGGAGGGAAGTGCACCCCAACCTGGTCCAGTTTCAATGAAGTCGAATGACATGAGAGTGTGGGTTGCGATAAATCTTCAAAAGAGGGATAGTCTACTGGCTCAAGAGGAAAATTTCTTGTATATATGCTGCACCATGTAGATATGTTGTACAGATGCACTTGAAAAAAAAATGCAAAAAGAACTACAAAAAAGTGGTGGGTCGGATTGAAAATTTAATAACCCCACCGGAGTGTATATAGTCCAATAAAGCAAAAGCTTATGGTATCCATGTTACATCTCATGAAGCTTGCAGCGGGAGACTTAGCTACACTGGTTGAGCTCCCAAAATTCTATACCTCTTATTCCCCCTCTTCTTGAGCCGGTTGCCACTTGAACTTAGAAGGGAATACCCCGCTCCTCGGCGGTAGAGGGCTGGATTGGGGAATCATTGGGTTGTCATTCTGGAGAAGTCAGTCCCATTGACATTTCAGTTGGGGAGAGCCACCATCACTTACACTGTACAAGTCAGCTTCATAGTCATAAGGGTTTGTGTATGACGTAGGCTAGTTCTGACCTGGCTATTGAGGTGATTTGAACCAAGTTCTGTGACTCTCGAAGGCTGTTGTGTTTTAGAGCTGGTTCCCAACTAGGTTCCACACACATCTACATTCAAGGTCTAGCAGGAGCTCCAAATTCTGATTTTGTAAGACATACATTGCACTGAAAGCACCCTTATTCACTCTATCCTTTTTTCATTTTCCTTTTTCTTTTCTTCATTCTTTTTGTACTTATTGCATAAGTGTTTGCTAGGGACTAGCAAAGGCAAGTATAGGGGGGTGATGAATATCCATTTCATCACCTTTATTCTATCATTTTGGCCTCAAAAACCCCAGCAAATGCATGTAAATAGCATCAAATTGAACATAATAGCATTCATGATTCATTGTATTAATTACACATTAAATAAGGTATTTAATGCCAAAATTATAGAATAAAGGGAAGAAAAGAAAAAGGAATAAAATATTGCAAATATTTTATGACCCAAACCCCGAGACCAAGGCCAGTATGGTATTGGTCGACAAGGAATAAAGTAGGGGGAGATAAGGGCCAGAATACAATAAACACCTCATTTATTCATGCATTTATTTATGCATTTTTGACACCTATTTTGTACATAATTATTTAGTCTTTAAATAAAGAAACTTTGTTCATGAAAGTTGTAGATAATAATATAAATAAAAATACAAAATTGAGTTTGTGTAAAAATAACACTCAGTGTATATTTTATACACAAAATAAAAAGCAAGAATCTCAACTTCACAGACCCATATCTTGCAAATAAAAACTCCAAATCACCCAAACTCACCTTTAATTGTATATAGCATTCCATGAACTATTTTATAAAATTGGTTTCATAATTTTTGGAGTCCATCTGTGGAAGTTAGGTTTTTGGCCCACCTTGTACATAATACCTGATTAAAATATTCAATTTATTCAATATTCATTATTCTTATAAATCTATATTTTTAGAATCTTGTTAATAATGTATATAATACATGTACATGTTGAAATTACAAGAAAACCAAAAAGAATTTGTAAAATAAAATAAGTCTATAAAATTCATAGGCAAAATACATATGCTACCTATATTAACATAAATAAAAGGGATTTTTATTCTTTTATTCTTTATCCATTTATATTTTTATAATAATGTATATATTATATATCTTATTAAAAATACAAATCCAAAATAAAAACGAATAAAATTCATTAAATAAATAAAATGTATATAATATATAGGTAAAATACCTATAAGTATACTTACATGAGCATATACCTATTTATTTAAAAATATAAATAAACTCCTAAAAATTAAATAAAAATACCTTTCTACTCACAAAAATAAATTATAAAATTATAAAATAAGCCAATAAAATAATAAAAGAAAATAAACAAATTAAAAATAAAATACACCAAAATACATGTAAATACATAGATATACACATTATTAAATTAAAACCATAATAAAACACTTCGAAAAATTCAATAAAAATCACAAATAAATACTACATAAAAAAATACACATTTTTTATGTTTTAAGAAAATTCTAATAAAATCAATTCCTATTGTAAATAAATCAATTTCAACTCAAATACCCTGATTTTTCTTTTAGCGGCTGACTTGGACCAATGGGGCGCCGGCCTTCGTTGACCCCCAGGCCAACTTCTCCCCCAGCCGCCCGATGTGACGCAGCCTGTCGTCTCGCCCGTCTTCTCCCATTTTTCCCGGGCACACCATCCATCAATCGAAGATGCTTCCTTCACAAGAGATGAACTCTAATCATCATTGATGCCCGCCGATTCTTTGGATCAATCAGATATTCTTTGGATCATGTAATAATCGTCGGTCAATAAGGCTCCTTGCCATTGTCTATAAATAAGTAGCTCCGCCTCCTTCCTCGAATTTGACCACTTTTAATCCAACCTTAAGCCCTGATTCCATACCTAGGACATTCCTCGTGACAGGGGGAGTGTGTTGGCGTCTCGAATCGGCCGGAGGGAGGAAGATTTTGTCGCGGAGGAGCTCCGGCGTCTGCCCTGCTCCCTGGAGGCCCCCAGGTATAAGAGCTGTCCCTTTTTATGCTTCTTAGTTAGGTTTTAATGCTACCTTTTAATTCCAGTTGTTAGTTTAGCTTTTAGTTGATCCCTGTAGCTTAAAAATCCAAATTCGAAGTTCGCCGGAGCTCCGCTCTGGCGACTTCTTCACCGTAGACCCGACTGTTTGCGACCGTCACAAGCACCCCATCTCGATCCCCATCGCTTTCTCCCTCGTTCCATCACCTTTGACCAACCCAGGACCTTCGGTCTTGGCGAATCGGGGCTCCACCTCCGTCGTTCGCCGGAGCCCCTCTGCCCCACTCCATTTTGCTTCGCAGCTTCAAAACCCCGGGTCGAGGAGGTAGCTCTCTCGCCCCCGGTTCTTCCTATGCAGGTATCACGAGGAATGGAGCCCATCTGGGCCCGCATTGAACCAAGAAGAGGTTCCTGGAGGTCCTCTTCTTCCCCGACCTTGTCCGAACGACTCGGACCTCCAGGAGCCATGAGAGACCCATCAGTCGACGCGGAAGCTTCCCAGCTATGACCAGAGGACTTCAGATGCGCGGGAGATGATCGGAGGAGCCCGAGCTGCTCGATCGAAGCTCGCCGGGGGCGAGCTTCTTCCCCATTCTTCCAGTCACCTCCAGCACCGTTGGATCGGGAGGCGAGGCCCAGATTGAATGACGACCGTTCGATGAAGACACGCGTCCACCGTCAGATCAGCCAGGAACTTCTAATCCAAGCCCTTCATCGACGAACCGGCATCCGCCGTCCGATGGGCGACACGTGGATAAGGGGCGAATCCAGCGCCGCAGGATGAAGCGCCTTTAGGGGGTAAATTTCATACTTAATCCCCCCCCCCCCCCCCCCGCTTTTTCTATTTATAGTTTAATACTAAAAATAAAAGGTTTTGTAAATAAATTGTACAAGTTGCAGAAGGACCCTTAAGGTTTTTATATATGCATTTTAGTCCCTCCGCACCTCACGTGCAGCACCCATGTGAGGCGCGTGAAATTTGCATATAAACCCTACCGGTTTTTGATATTTGTATAATGGTCCTGAAAATAAAAGTTAACGTTCATTTTTATTGTGATTTTTGCATGTATGCCCCTGTCAATTATTTTATTTGAAAAAACACCCCTGCCAGGCCATTTATTTTTTGTAGGCTTTGTCCATTTATCTTGTGCTCCATATTAACTTAAAAAATCTTGCAAAAATGGACATATGCTCCTGTTAGTGTAATCTTGCACGCCATAATTTTAGTTTTTAATTTTATTGCATCTTGGCATTTATTAAAAATAAAAAACATGCATTCTCTTTACTGTCTGGCTTATAAAATACCAAAAAAATATGAAAAGGTCTCGAAAAATTCCAAAAAAAAATTTAGTTATGGTGTATTTTAACGTATTACAGTGTCAGTCCTAAAACCCCTAAAAATCTCAAAAGGAAAACTTAAAAATTCAAAAATACATAAAAACTTCAAAAAAATATATAAAATCAAAGAAAAATCAGAAAAATATGAACTCAGTTCCTACTTCTGCTATATTTTGTTAACTTTATTAGAAAAATAGTGTGGAAAAATTTTGAGGTTGTTTGCTATTTTTAATTCCCGGTTTTATCTCCATCCAGTAGCTTTCCCACTGTTTTGCTTTATTTCAGTATTTAAAAATACCAAAAATAGTTTGAAAAATACTCAAAAATCACAAAAACAGTAAAAAATCCTAAAAATATCAAAAACATTTTATTTCTGACTTTTTGGTTATCTTTGCACATTCTTATAGATACTTTATCTTGTCTTTTATTACATTGTCCTTATTTTCCCATAATTGAAAAAGAAAATAGAAAAATATAAAATATAAAATATAAAAATTAGGAAATCAAAAATCAAAATACAAAATTAAAAATAAAAGATATATATATACACAAAAAAATATAAAATTCAAAAAACCCACAAAAATAGGCTTCACACATGGATGACTCTGTAGTTCATGTAGGCTTATGCATTTTTGTATTGCTCTCTGTGGTTCGACCTCTACATGCTTGTTCCCTATACATTTTGTGGTAGAGTAATAAAAGATTAATTAACATTTTTGGGACTCAATTGTTTTATTCTTTATTGTGGGTTAATTGCTGTATAACTTGGGTATTCTGCGAGCGGTCGCCTCGGCGACAACTTATTTACATTATTCATGGTGACCCTCGTGGAAAATCCTCGTTATCAAGGGCTCGAAGGCGCCGGAGGGCCACCGAAGCTCTCCAGTAAGGTCGGGGAAGATACGGGTGCCCAGGTGCCTTGTCTTCTTCAAAACTCGCCCCTTGAGGGTCCTTTGGCCTTCAGTATTTGCAGGAAATGGTTGTGAGAAAATAAGAAGGTCCCAGGGGCCTTATTGGGCAAGGTTGGATGACAGATGGAGTGGGGGGCACTTCTCCGACGAATGACAGAGCCGGAGAAGTGGATCTCTGGATCCACTAGGGATCTGGGGGAACGAGAGTGCTTGGGGCGAAGAGAATCGTAGAGAGAACGATGTGGGGGTGAAGTGGATGACGGAGCAGCATAGACGACGTGTGGAGGAGCTCGACGATGCTCAACTCCGGAGAAGTACGGGATTACGGTTAATGCTAACCTACTTCGCTAAATCCTTAACTAAATACAGAAAATTAAACCTATGACTAAAATAAGAAAAATAAACGAAGAAGGAACAACTCTTATACTTGGGAGACTCCTGATGAGCGACTGAAGGATCGAGATTTAGTGATATCAAAGGTCGTTACGACCTCAATCACTCAATCAGACTCAGCAAGAAAATCAAGACCACAACTAAGAAATCATAAGCATAAAATCTAATGTAAGCGATCTCCGCTATTCATTTAACCTGGTATGGTGACCGGGGTCGAACACAAGGAGCACAGAAATGTACGAAGTAGTCAAGATCCACACACTAAACACATTTTTATTTAATTTTGAATTTTGCAAATTTTTATATTTTCAGAATAAAGAACAAACACACAAAAGCTAAGGCACAACGAAGCCTTTACAATGTTTATTTAGGCTAAGAATACCCAAAGTTTAGAAATAAAAATATTTTTATGATTTTCACATATGCAGATGATTTTGGAGATTTTATGATATTTTTATGATTTTTAGTTGATTTTATAAAAAAATAGAACAAGCAGAAAAGAACAAGGCAATGTACAGCCAGGACGATAGGGAAAATTTAAAATATCAAAAGTGCCCAAATGTCCTAGTAGCAATTTTTATGATAAAGTAGATAAAAATACCTAACTACAACATCTGAAATCTCATTTTTTTATTTTTGTGGAATTTTTTAATGATTTTATTATATTTTTAGTCTTTTATGATTTTTAAGGTTTTTATAACAAATAATGCAACAAAAATGGTACTGGAGTAAAAACAAACTAAAAAACATACAAGAATTTTTATGGAATTTTTGAGACCATTTTTATATTTTTTGGTACTTTAGAAAATAGACAGACATGTTTTTAGTGTTTTTTTATTTTTAGAAAACATCAAATAAAATTAAATCAATTCACAAAAATTACCATAAATATTACACATTAGCAGGAGCTAATGATAATTTTGTGGAATTTTTGGAGTTGGTTTAATAATTATTTGATTAAAAACAAAGTACACAGGTAGTAGGGACCTTTTTGTAATTATCCAAAAGTTTCCATACCAAAAATTAAAGCATACAAAAATTCGAAGGGCCTTAGTGCAAAATGTCCACACAATACACGCACATGCTAATTAAATCACGCACAGGGGTATTTTTTCAATTAACATCAACTTCTCATTCAAAGCATAACAATCAGAAAAAGACAGGGCAAAGTATGGAAAACACCACGAAAGCACGTGTACGTGCACGTGTGTTCATATTCAGAGGACTAAAGCGAAAATACTGGAAATATAAGGGTGTAATATGTAAAAAGTTCAAACTACATCTTTATTTAATAAACTAGAAAATAAAGCATGCAAACTACAGGGAAGGAAATGTAATATACCCTTCGTAGGGGCACGTGGCACACGCGGGTGGAGTCGTGGGTGTACGACTATGATCGCTGTTGGGGCGGATCTGACGGTGCAGAGAAAGTTCCCCTACGTGCGGTCAGATGCGCCAGATCTGACGGCTGAAAAGGTTGCTCGGTCGGCGACTGGGATTTGATCTGGTGAGTGTAGGTGATTCTACAGTGGCCGAAGATGGAGGAAGAACACCCTCCAAGCGAGCTTCGGCAATGGGGGGAGATCCACCGGGCAGATGACCTTGTTGAGGAGGGCTGGAGTGACGTGAAGGTGGTCTGCGTCTGGTGACGATCTCTGATGCTCCAGATAACGGTGGGATGGTCATGGACTTGTGTGGCCGTCTGGAACTGCTCCACCCAAGCAAGGAGGGGGCCAGAGAGGGACTTCTATGTGCTTAGTGACCTTCAGGGGGTGAAATGCTTGGAGACATAGCTCCGGCGTGGTTTATTGCTTGCTAAAGAAGGGAGAAGCGCGGGGAATGGAGTTCGATCTCCGACGAAGATGGTAGGAGGAGATCCGGTCTTTAATTTCGACCTAAGGGACAAGCCTATGGGTAATCAGGCTGTAGTGCGAGGTGAAAGGCGATGCGTAGAGTCGATCATAAAGGGTGGAAGCGAAGGACGGGGCTCCGACCAGCTAGTCGGAGCCGATGAACGTGCAACGGAGGTGGATGAAGTGGATGAATTGAACAAAGAAATGGATGGGAAATAAATGGTACCTGAGGTTCTAGATGAACTCTAGAGCTTTAGACGAAGGTGGGAAGCGAGGTTATGGCCTCGACCGAGCTATGGAAGGTCGGGAGGCTTGTTGCGACGGCGTACACCGGCCACGAGGCTGAGCAACGTGGATGCTCCACCAAACTCCGATATGAATGGTTCCTTTGGAAGCTGTCACTCAACTAGAGGTGGGTAGGGATGGAAGGAGGAGCGAGATACAAGCTAGGGCACTGTGGAGGTGGATGAGATGTTATATAGGTGTCTCAAAGGTCTGGAAGGATCGGAAAAAAGCGCGAGACCCGAGATCAATTCGGGTCATCCATGGAATCCACGAGGATCATGGAGGTCCGAGGAATCAAGAGTCGAAGATTCGAGGAGAGTGGAGCTTGTATTCGTGCGGGAGAAACTAGAGAAAAGGCTTTGGCGACGAGGTCTGACGACGGGTATTCAACCCAACCCAAGAACGGAGGGGGCGTTGATCGGGGTCAACAATCCCTTCTGGACCAATCAGAAAATAGGAATTTATATAAAGCTTACAAATTCAATAAAAAAATAAATGATTTTAAATCAAAACGTTTTCAACATAAGAATTGTTTGTTATTTTTGGAGGAATTTTTCTATGATTTTTAATTATTTTTACAAAAAAATAATTAGGTTATATACAGTATATAATAGTATATACAAGTATAATATAGCTATGTATTTTGTACAATTATTTTTATTTTTAAACAAAACCCTGATTTTGTATTTTATTTATTTACCACGTGTTTTTTAAAGTCTAAAATAATTTTTATTTTATTTTTATTATTTATCTACAGGTATCTAATAAATAGGGAGGGAACCATATATACAAGTATTTTGTACAAGTGCGAGAAAATTTTATTTTAATTTTTATTTTTTCTGTTTTTTTTATTTTTAGGACTATATTCAAGGAGGTAAAAAGAACATATTATTCTTATTTTATCTAGAAATAATTATTCACATATATAATGATATATACAATATAGAGTAGGCCTTATCTCTCTCTACTTATTTTAATTGGCGATCAGGTCAATGCTTGAGCTTCTCTTGGGGTTTGGTCACTATGTATTTACTCGAAATACTTCCTTCCTTTTCCTTTTACTTTATTCTTTTATTTTTGCACAAATACATACTAAATATGCAATATTAACAAATGCATGCACAATGCTAACTTATTGTATTTATACATATCTACATGATGCTTTGCCAAGATAAATGGCTAAAATAATAGAATAAAGAGTGAGAATCAAGGATTCATCAACGCCTAGGGAGAAGGGTCATCGGCGACGGCAGCCATGGGTGCACTCCGGCCTCTTAGAGCTTCGTCTGAGCACGCAACACCTCCTCCTGTCACGAGAAAGTGATTGGAATCCAAGGCAAAGGCTCCTAGGCTCGTGAGAGTGACCAAATTTGAATCGATGTTATTTACAGATTATACAATGATCTCGTGTGGATCAGGGATGATCCATGATGATTTTCTCTGATGTATGAGAAGTCGATTGATCGACCATTCGAGCGGGAAATTGGCAAGAAAATGCGGAAAGGACATGTGTATGTTGAATCAGAAGGTGGAGTATGAGTTGACCATGAGTCAACTAACGACCCGACGTGATTGGTCCACATAAGGTCGCTATAGGACACAAATCCAATTTTATTTGAAAATAATTATTTAAAAATAGAAAATGATTTTATTAATTTTTGTGTATAAAAATGTTTATTCTTTTATGTAGTATTTTATTATGATTTTTATATATTTATTTGGTGTATTTTATTAGTAGTTAGTTTTTAATAATGTATTTCTAGGTATATTTGCCTATATTTTATATATTTTTATTTCTATTTTGTATATTTTATTTTATTATTATTTTATATATTTATAAATCATTTTTTTGAGTATAGACATATTTTTATTTTATTTTTAAGATATTATTTGTATACTTATATAAATAAATATGTGTATTTTGTAGGTATATTTATAGATATTTTTCCTATATTTTATATACATCTTTTTATTTTAATGTATTTTAATGAGTTTTTTTAGTTTTGTGTTTTTAATAGAGTTTATATAATATTTAAGATATTATAAAAATATGAAAGCATAACAAATTAAATATTATATTTCCCTTTTATTTATATACATATATAACATAGGTATATCCTCTATCTTTTGTACATAGACTTATTTTATTTTTCCTTTTCTGTTTGGTTTTATTTTAATTTTAATATGCACATGTTTTATGAATAATATTTAAAAATTATAAAAATATAAATTGTAAAAATAATAAATTATGAATAAAATGAATATTTTAATCGATAGAATGTATAATAGGGTTCAAAAACCAAACTTTCACACAGTAACTCCAAAAAATATAAAACCACCACCATTAAATAGCTTGTGAAAAGTTATACACAATTAGAGTGATTTTGATATGTTTTGAGTTTTTATTTGAAAGATATGGGTATGTGAAGTTTGGTTTTTGGCTTTGTATTTTATGTATAAAATGTACATTGTATATTATTTTTGTACAAACTCAATTTTATATTTTTATTCACATTATTGTCAATAAATTTTATGTACAAAATTTCTTTATTCGATGAATAAATAATAAAGAATAGAATAGGTGCCAAAAATTCATAAATAATGAATGAAAGCATAGGGTTTTTATTTTATTTTTGGCCCTTATGTCCCCCTACTTTATTCCTTCTCGACCAACTTCCTTCTGGACTTGGTCTCGGGGTTAGGGTCATCAAATATTTTCAATATTTTATTCATTTTTCTGTTCTTCTCTTTCTTTTATAATTTTGGCACTAAAAATAATATTATTTACACAATAAATGTAATAATGTGTGTTATTTTGTACAAATTAATGTTATTTACATGCATTAGCTAGGGTTTTTAAGACTAAAATGATATAATAAAGTTGATGAAATGGCGATTCATCAAGGGGCAGCTGCGGGCTTCGCAAGGCTCCTAGGCGAGGCGATGGTCATCCGCAACCTTTGAATGCACGTGCACGGGGCCTGGAGGCATAGGGCATGCAGCGATCGTTGGTGAGGTGCTCGACGGCGGGGAGACAGAAGTGGTGCGACCTCACGCGGCGACGTGGCCGAGAGGAGAAGCGACGTAACCTACCCCTTCTGATTTATTTATTTATTTAATTAATTTTTTTTATAATAGAAACAATTGTAAATAAAAAATGTTTATTGTTTTGAATTTTTTTGAAAACTGTAACAGAAGAAAACCTTTTTTTTATAATTTTATTTATTTATTTGTTTTAAAGAAATTAACAAAACAAAAAATATTTTTTATTTTTTTATTTATAAACAAATGAGGACACAAGCATGATGATCTAGAAATGAAAAATAAAATTGAGATATGTGAGCGGGTGCAGTTTCGAGAAAGATGGCGGATGGAACTGAGTCTCTGACCATCATGCATAGTTTGAGGTGAAAGATCGTGGAGGTAGAACGTGAAGTGAGAGAATCAAGAAAATGAGATGAAATATCAGATCGGGCGAATCAAATCTTGATGATGGATTCTAAGGTATAAATTAAAAAATGATGATGAAATTAAAATGCAAAAAATGAACTAAGGTTAATCTATATGAAGAATAAGAGAAAATGGATTTCACCTTAGGAGAGAAAAAATGACGTAATGGCCTCGACGAAGTTCGACTCGCTGTCACTGGACGTCTCGTAGCCTGGGTGCTCTTCTTCAATAAGATGTCTCTCAGAAAAATAAGCCCCTCTCCACCAAAGATTGATCAAAGGCAAATGAGGGAGGAGGGGCCCAATAAAAAGAGAAGGAAAATAAAAAAGAAAGATGTACAAATAAGGAATGTGTTTAGTGGTGAATTTAATTAATTAATTAAATAAATAAAAAGAGAAATTCAGAAATAAAAAAATAATTAAAATAAAAAATGTACAAAAATTAATTAGCCACCTTAATGGTGATTATTTAAGGTATAGAATAAAATCTTTATATACAAGGTATGTTTTCAAATCAAATAAATGAATAAATTAAATAATTAAATAATTAAATCCAAATTTCATAATTGAATTAATATAGTTAGTTAATGTTAGATATTAATTTTTGGGTGATTTTTATATAGAGAAATTAGTTGTATACAAGTATTATATACATATAGTATAATATACACATATACAAATAAGGATATTATTTTATATAATTTTTATTATTTTATATTTTTAAAAATTATTTTTAATAATTCATAAAATATTTACAATTATGTACATTATGTATAAAAAATAAATATGAATACACACACACACACACAATAAGTAAGTGGTAGAACTGTACTAACCACCCAAAAAATCGACTTTTCAACCGTAATACCAAAAAATATGAAACCACAACCATTTGAAAGATAATTTAATTTAGAGTACAATGGAAATAATTTGATTCAATTTGACTTTGTATGGATCCGAAATTGGTCTTTCAATTATCACTTTACGGTTTTTTCGGAGTGTGATAATTAGTAATATGTACATTATTTTTATTTTACAATTATTTTTATTATTTATAAAATATATTTATTTACAACTTTAGTTCACATAAATGTTTAATTTGAGGTCAATTTATATGCAAATAAAATAGTATAAGTTTTATACAAATATACAAGGAATAGATGTACAAATTATTTTGGATTTTTGGATTAAAGACCATATCTCCATCTACTTTATTTCTAGTCAATCAGGTCAAGTCTTGACCTTCTCTCGAGGTTCGCGTCAGTCTGCATTTATTTCATAAATACATCCTTTATTTTTCCTTTATTTTTTATTTTCTTCTTTATTATTTTATTTGAGTATAAAAAGTGTTAAAAAGTATATTTAACAAATGCATGGAAAATTATAATTTCATGGAATTAGTGGGTATTTACAAGTATTTGACTAAGGATATGAAGCTAAAAAAAGATAATAAAGACGATGAATCGTGGATTCATCATTCCCCTATACTTTACCATTGCTAGTCCCTTAGCAAACACTTATTTGGAAAATAAGTGAAAACAAAAATAAAGCAAAGAAAAAGGAAAGAAATTATAACAATGTTGACTTTTAAACTTATCTTCATAAAATTGTAGTATGGAGCTCTGTCGGACCTTTGGATTATTAGTGTGTCGTAGCCTTAATGGGAAATAGAATTAAAACCTAACAATCTCTAAGTTCCACATGACTCCTATTTGGGACTCCTTAACAGTCAGGTCAGAACAAGTCTACATACACAAATTCTTATGACTATGAATCTTTACATGTACCGTGTAAGTGAAATATAACTCCTCATTTCAAAAGTAACAAAGAAACAACCTCTCTCAACAAGGTAACTCTAGTCCACAAATCTAGCAACTCTTTCCTCGAGGAGCGAGGATAGTCCCTTCTAAGTTCAAGTACAACTATCTCACAAAGAGGGGATGGAGAAGAGAACGGGAGGTACCCGATGTAGCTACCTATCCTTGGATGCATGACCAGTGTAGCCATGTCATCCACTGCAAGCTTATAAACTTTTGACTTTGAAGCTCTTATTTTTTCACTTGTATATACACTCGGGCAAGCATTTTACTTTTCAATCAAGCCTGTCCACTTTGGAGACTTTGCTCTTTTTTTGAATATATATATATAAGGCGCATCATGTACAAAAGGAGTTTTTCCTCTTGAGCTAGTAGACTATCCCTCGTTTAAAGCATTATTGCAACCCCACAACATCATGTCTTTAGACCTCAACATCTCCAAACCATGTTGAGACGCACTTCCCTCCCTAGAGGAGGACGAGAGGTTCCGCCTAGATGTACTACCCTCGTATGCTACCCCAAGCCAAAAGATTCTGCCCCCTCACTACCTCCTCCATGAAGAGCTACGTGTAGAGTGCTTATCCAAGGTAAGCCACGATCTAAAAGAATTATGTGTGTGTGTGTGTTGTTAAGTATTCTACTTAGACTTATTAAGATGACATGTGAACATAGTTTTATGGACACAAAGAATTAAGTCACTAGGACCTGAAAAGTCATAACTCCGATTCTTATAAGGTTCCTTTGAAATTAAGTGAATTAAGGTCCAACTAAGCTCCATTCTTCAATTTTATTCCAGACTTAGTTTCAATGTCAATACTATCCTAAAAAATGCACATGCAAATGCAAGAAATATGTACAATGCATAGAAAAGAAAGCAAAATCTTTTTATGAAACAATTTTCCAAATTTTGAACTTTTTATGGATTTTTTTGAAAAATGGTGCACATGCAAAAAGAGTTTTTTATGCAAATTTTTTATAGCCTTTGGATTTTTGTATTCTTTTTTATTTTTTATTTCAAAATAAACAAATAGTTAGTAATATATACAAGTATATAAATTTTTTAATAAGGGTTAGGGATGAGATACGCATATTTACACAAGATTGAGTCAATTATTTACAAGAATCAGATGAAAGGATTTACAACTTGAGTAATTTATACAGGTATATATACAGTTGGAATTATTTTATTTTATTATATATATTTTTTGTGATGCATATATTCCTCAAACTAATTTGAAAATAATTTTACAAATATATTTGAAAACTATGGTCCAAAATAATTATTCAAATAATTTTACAAATAGTTGAAAACAATTTTGCAAACATTTTTCAAACAATCTATATAGACTTCTTTTTGAAATAATTTTTCAACCATTTTCAAAACATTTGCAACAAGTTTTACAAAATAATTTTATTTCAGACAAAGAAAAATAAAAATTTTTACAAGACAAAATATTTTTACAAAAGTTGAAAATATTTTTCAAACATTTTTCAAATAGTTTTCAAAAGATTTTTCAAATATGTTTTCAAACTACTTTCAAAATATTTTAACTGGATTTATTAATCAGTATATACAAAAAACACTTTTGAGGAAATATCTGCGTCTTTTTATTAATTCTTTTTACTTAATTTTACAAGTATTTATATTGTATTTTTGCCATATCAAAAATAAGAAAGTACAAGTTATGGCTAAAGTATATATACAATATATACGGCACCCCCTATACTTAGCTCAAACTATGTTCTCATAGCGATCAAAGAGCTGCAAAGGGAGACATAACTCATGCTAAGTATAGAAAAGTGAAAAGAATAGTATACTACAACGACGGATAAAAGAATAAGATCAATCGAGGTCGATGATCCCCCTATACTTAGGATCAAGTAATCTTAAGTATAGAAGATTGTACACAAGGGGAAAACCGAGGAATAGGATGTACAAATTCTACCTCCCCTATACTTAGGGTAAAATATCCCTAAGTATAAGCAGCAAAACAGAGGTAATATGATCAAATAGATAATTACAAGTCTGACACCCCCTTATACATAGGGTAAAGTGCACCCTTATAGCATAATCATGAGATGGAGATGGGGTGTTTAGACAGAAAGAATGAATGATATGGATAGAATGGTCTATACAGTTGTGAACAATGTTGAGGTGCCTCTAAACAAGCGCTTGTTAGGGGCTAGGGGCATAAACTCTAGCTAGGGGAGTAAACTCTAGCGCTTGTTGAGAGGCACAATGAGGTTCAGGATGGTATCTGTGAGGCGAATACAGTACTGTCATCACAGTCTCGGTGGGAGAACAACAATGAGGTCAACAATGTAAACTATGACAACCAAGTAAACAATTAGGTGGTGTCTGCTAACGGGTAAAGAGATAGGAACATAAAATTGAGCTCCAATATCACGTAAGAAATCATCGGCTCCAAGGTTTGATTGGAGTGAATGAATAAAGCCGAAGAAATCGAAGGTGGAGAAGGAAGGATCGGTTAGGGAATCCTCCATGTTAATCATCATCTTGAATAGATAAGGAAGATTGGGATCAGAAGACTCTCTAAAAAGGATGATACCTGATGCATGTAATGTAGAGAATTCTGTAAAATCATCGAATACCTCAAAGATTGGCTCATCCTCACGAGGGTCGTCAAGGAGAGAAACATCAATATCCGTGAAATCAGAAGTAACCGACGGATCGATCTCGTGATTCAACAGATCAGAATCAAATCTAGGGAGCGAAACCGAGTACAAGGGAAATAATGCATCCTCACGTAGATAACCCTTGAGAAGTGATGTAGGCTTGTTGGTACAGAAAGTGGAATCAGAATTGAACTGGGGATCTATGCTGTCAAATATCAGGTACTCCAAAAATATATTTGACATCATCAAAGGGGTGGACACATGGCTCAAAGACGGGACTATCTAGGTCTGTCAAATCAAAAATTGGTCCCTCATCAAGCTCTCTATGTTGAGATGTATCCAAATGTGTATCTAAATCCGAGAAAATCTTCTGAAGAAAGGACACTGAATCAACTGGACATGGACACTGAAATGACTAAAATGATGGTTGAGATGTGGGATCCTCCTCTATTTCTTGGGATACTAACAGATATAGAATCCAAGAATCTTCGACGTGAAAGTACAGGACTGGCTCAAAGTCTGGCTGTAATGCCAACGGGAACTCGACCAATGTTCGGCTCTGGGAACTCACAGTGGTGGTCAACACGTCTGTCATATGAAATGTAGTAGCATCCATATCCTCTGACTGGTGGTGCTGTCTGAATCGGCATGAAGTACCACACACTCAACTAGTGTCATATCTCCGTCGTGTGTTGTCTCGAATAAATCATCTCATGAATATGGAATGTCTGAAAGTGTTCCCAAGATGGTCTCATATAAATCTATGTCGGGACTACAGTGTGAACTATCACATGAGGTAATGACTAATGCAATCAGCTCGGCGGTCATCCACCTCATGGTGATCTGGACAAGGTTAGTCATCGAAAATCCATGATCTGTAAATCGCTTCAAAAGGTCAAGTAACTCAGCTACAAATCTCTCAATGGCTCATGGGGGTCTACCGAAAAATCTCGAATGCAAGACCGCATCAACTCTGCCCTATGATGGGGTAAAATCTCTACAAAAACAACATCCGAAGGTCGCCTAATTTAGTAATCCTTCCTCCTCAACTCTCTGTTCCATCTCAAAGCTTTGGTTTAAAGTGAAAAAGGGAAGGTCATCAGCATCATCTCCTCAGATGTGATATCTAGGCATGCTCGTGATCTACAAAAATCCTCAAATTCAGATATATGATTATATGGCTCCTCATGCACTCTCCCTGAAAACTTTGGCAGTAGATTAATGAACTCTAAATCCATAATGAAAGGAATCAATGTAGAAGCGGAATGTGCTTCCTGATATGGGTGTTCATCCATCATCCCAGGATAAAAGTTGTCTAAAACTCGTAACTGCTCCATATGCTCCTATGGAATGCACTCTCATCTCAGCAACGAAATCGCCCGGGTCTCGTATCTGGTCAATCTGGTCTCCAAGGACGTCAAGCACAACATGTCCCAAATAAGAAGGTGGGAACGGGGAGGGAGAAGATGGGATGTCGGTTGGAGTTCCGACCTCCCAAGATAGTGGACAAGAATGATGGGAATGAAATGAAGAAGCCGCAAAATCCGGCTGAAATGGAGGGTGGCCCATCATGACGAGAGGAAAAAATGATGATGAAGGGAGGGAAGGTGGGATAGTAAAGACAAAGTTAAGGTAAGAAGGGAGACAGAAGGGAGGGAGGGATGAGAGAAAGAGAGTGAAGGAGACAGAAGGTGACTTCTAATGATTTAAGGAAGATAAAGGTAACCAACTCAAACCAATGACATCCAAACACAAAGCAAACCCTTAGTTCATCACCTCAACACAAATCTGACCGTGAGATTTTGATCTTTATCTTTTCAATTTTAGAGTATCGTGATCAGACAAAAGTTGTACAAACACTTAGGAGGCTTAATGGAATTTGGGTACTACTCCTTAGTATGCATGCGAGCAATTAAAAGTGCAAACAATAACGGGGTTGTTCTCCCAAAACAATGAGAAATCAGTTACGTTTAATTTTAAAAGTCAAGCTCAATTAGTAGTCCCCAATTTTTTTAATATTTGATTTTCTCTTTTTTTTTAGATTTTTTTCAATAACACATCTAACAAGTTTTTCCAATTTCCTATTTGAATTATGTGAGTGAAATCATGGGAGGAAATCGGAAAAGCCAATGCACGATGAAATCCAATGACGCATGCAGAGATAGAAAATGCACACCTGTTTCCAACACTCTACATTCAATATGATTCATGCATAAAACTAAATACTGAAAGTAAACTAACTATATGATCCACGAGGAAATCGGCCTTAGACGAGCAACTTCTATTAACCATTGAGAACAATAGCTATCTAATCGAATCGAGTCCGGAGTCCGATTTTGGGACTCACTCGGTGCCAGCCACAACGGGTCCTGTTAGTGTTGTATGCAACTCCTCACGACGCGTGGTCTCAATTCAAATTAAGCTAACTTTTTCAATTTATTTTCAACTAGGTCCAATTATGATCTATAGGTACAGATAAGCAATTAGGTGTTGGGCCTTAGCTGATTACATCACAACCAATAAAAATCCTAAGTCTAGGGGCAAATCCGCGAGAATCAAATAGAAAGTAAGTCGGTGAAATCAAGAAAACATGAAAACAGCGATTTAGGGTTTAGGGTAATCAACAAGAAAAATATATAAACCACTTAATGAAAATTCAATCGAATGTAAGCAGTCTTCGCTATTTAGTTTAGTTGGTATAACAACTAGGGTCGAACACAAGGAGCACGATTACAGAACTCAGTAGTCAAATTTTGAAAATAAAGTATCTTTATTTTTTATTTTTTTAATTTTCAAATAAGGCACACAAGTTAGAATATGCACACAAAATCTTTTTTATTTTTCAAAATAGTCAAAAAAATTTTAAAAATGTAAAGAAAAAATTTTTGTTTTTTAAATCTTTTTTAATGTTTTTTGTTAATTTTTCCAATTTTTTTCTAGTATTTTTGTGATTTTGTAAAAATAAAATAGTACCGAAATAGTAAACAGTGCACAACTTGGAGTAATTTGCAACTTAAAAATATTTTAATGCCCAAAACACATTGCAATGATTTTTATACAAAAATATAAACAAATATTTACACACAGGAACTCAAATGATTATTTCTGGTTTTTTAAAACATTTTCTACAAATTTTCTAATATTTTTGTATTTTTTGGATTTTATAAATAATTTATGCGTGAAATTAGATGGAAAATAAAAGACAGTAAAACACACTTAATCTATTGTTTTGGAATTTTTAGAGCAATATTTGATTTTTTATGATTTTTCCTATTTCGGGCAGAGAAAATATCAATTTTTTATTTTTTTAATATAGCGAATAGAAAGAAATGTGATAAAAATTTTATACAATGAAAGACAAGTGACTGGAATCTACAAAAAATTTTGAAGAATTTATTGAGGTGCAAATGATATTTATTTCAATGTTAATAGTAAGAAATTCAAGGTCTGGAGTACGACTGAAACGCAATTATTAAAAGTTTGTTTTCAGAAAATATAGCAAAAATAACAACAGGGAAGATGTCGCAAATTACCCAAACAGCGTGTGTGATGCACATGACTTCATATTGGCAGGGGACATCTTTATAATTTTTGAAACCTCCAAGGGCTTTTCTCATATTTCTCCAATTTTTTAATATTTTCTAGGGTTTTGTGGCTTCTTTCTTTCTGGTGCTCAAGAGGAGGCAAAAGGGGGCCGCCGCCCCTCCTTTCTTCTCTCCCAAAGCTGAAGCGACTGGACGTTGTCAGGAGAGAGGCAGCGGTCACGGCAAAGAGGCGGTCGATCATTGGTGCGACGGTCGGGCAGTCACGGGCTTCGTAGGGCTCCCAGGCGGTGCGATGGTCGGTCGCAAGCTTCAGACACACGCGTGCGGGTCCTGGAGGCAGAGGGCGCACGATGGTCGCTGGAGAGGTGGTCGACGGGGGGAGACGGAAGTGGCGCAGCGTCGCATTGGGGCGTGGCCGAGGGGAGCGTCGGTGTAACCTGCCGCTTCCGATTTATTTTTTTATTTTTTTGTAATAGAAACAATTGTAAATAAAAACCATTTTTTATTTTTTTTAAAACTGTAACAAAAGAAAACTTTTTTATAATTTTATTTATTTATTTTTTGTTTTTTGTTTATCATGCAAAACAAATGGTAGAAAGAAACGAACAAAACAAAAAAATATTTTTTTATTTTTTATTTATAAATAAATGATGACACAAGCATGATGATTCGGGAAAGAAAATAAAATCGAGATATTTGAGTGAGTGCGGTTCCGAGAAAAATGGTGGATGGAACCGAGTCTCCAACCACCATGCGTGGTCGGAGGTGAAAGATCGTGGAGGTAGAACATGAAGCGAGAGGTTCAAAAAATGGGATGAAATATCAAATCGAGCGAATTAAATCATGATGATGGATTCTATGGTCTAAATAAAAAATAACGATGAAGTTAAAATGCAAAAAAAATCAACTAATGTTAATCTAGATGAAGAATAAGAGAAAATGGATCTCACCTTAGGAGCGAAAAGTGCCGTGATGGCCTCGATGAAGGTCGACTCGCTATCACCAGACGACTCGAAGGTTGGGCGCTCTTCTTTAACAAGATGGCTTTCGGAAAAATAAGCTCAGCTCCACCAAAGATTGATCAAAGACACATGAGGGAGGAGGAGCCCACTAAAAAGTGAAGGAAAATCAAAAAGGAAAATTTTACAAAAAAGGAATGTGTTTAGTGGTGAACTAAATTATTATTTAATTAATTAAAAATGAAATTCAGAATTAAATAAAATAAATAAAATATTTAATTTATAAAAATTAATTAGCAACCTAAATAGTGGTTATTTAAGGAATAAAATCAAATCTTTATATATACAGTATGTTTTCAAATCAAATAAATGAACAAATTAAATAATTAAATCCAAACTTCGTAATTATATTAATTTAATTAATTAATTTTTGATATTAAAATTTTTGGTGATTTTTATATAGGAAAATTAGTTGTATACAAGTATTATATACATATATTATAATATACATACAAATAAGAAAATTAATTTTATATAAAATTTTTATTTTATATTTTTTAAAAAAATTTATTTTTAATAATGCAGAAAATATCTACAATTATATACATTATGTATACAAAATAAATATGAATAAATTTATATATATAATAATAAAGTGGTAAAACTGCACTAACCACCCCAAAAAACTGACTTTTCAACTGTAACTCCTAAAATTATGAAATCATGTTGAAAAATAATTTAATTTATAGTACAATGGAAGTGAGTTTGATTCTATTTGAGTTCGTATGGAGCCGTAATTAGTCTTTCAATTATCACATTACGATTTTTTCTGAGTGTGATTATTTGTAATCTGTACATTATTTTATTTTGCAATTATTTTTAGTATTTACAAAATATTTTTATTTACAACTTTTGTTTAGAAAAATATTTAATTTGAGGTCAATTTTTGTGCAAATAAAATAGTATAAGTTTTATACAAATATACAAGGAATAGATATACAAATTATTTTTGGATTTTTGGATTAAAGATACTATCTATCCCTACTTTATTCCTGGTCGATTAGGTCAAGTCTTGACCTTCTCTCAGAGTTCGGGTTAGTCTGCATTTATTTCATAAACACATCATTTTTCTTTTCTTTTTTCCTTTCTTCTTTATTCTTTTATTTGAGTATAAAAAGTGTTAAAAATTCATATTTAAATATGCATGCAAAAGGATAATTTCATAGAATTAGTGGGTATTCACAGGTATTTGAAAATGGAAGTGAAGCTAAAATAAAATAATAAAGACGATGAATCGTGGATTCATCGTCAGGGTGGTGAAGTTTTTTTGAGTGTGAAATCGAACATCGATCTCTCAATAAAAAGCAAATGTTTTTGAACAAAAACTTCATAAGCATTGGACTTGACTTCACTTACAACCTTCTTTGTTTCCTTCTTCGCTTTTGTAGTTTGTGGTAGTCATACAATGACCGAACAACCATTCCTAATGTCTGATCTTGGAGGGTTTGCGGTGTCTTACAAGTCAGATCTAACAATCATTATATTGGTCGCTCTCGTGGTACTCAAAACACGTACAATCAATCAAATCAACAGTCAACCCACAATGTATGATAATGTAATGCAAATGTGTGAGTCCAAATTTTTTTTATTTTAATGATACAAAATATATGTGTATAGCGTATAGTATGTAGAATTTCGATCAACATAGAGCAATGGGGATAAGTATTTACTGTTAATTACTAAAAATTTAAAACAGACACTTTTGTACTTTTTGGTTTTTTAAATTTTTGTGGGTTTTTAATTACATTTAATTATTTTATAGCTTTTTATAGTTCATACATTTTTTTATATTTTTGAATTTGATTTTTTTAATTTTGCATTTTTATGTTTTTTTCTTTTAAATATGTAATAAGTATATATATATATATGTATATATCGAAAAGTACATTACAAATATATATAATAAATAAAATATAAAAATCTAGGAAATATATACAAGAACAATCCAATTTATTTTTAAGGGTTTTAAATACATAGGGTAATTATAATTAATAATAATATTATTAATAAGTGTATGTATAATATATAGTAAAAGAGTCTTTATATAGTTTTATTACTCTACATATAAAAAAATATACTCAAAAATTATAAGATAAAAATGTTTTTGTTTTTTTGTCTTTCTCTATTTTTTATTTTTCTTATAAAATTTGCTTTTTTTGTATTTTTAATTTATTTTAATATGGAAAATAGGGAACAAAATAAACAGGTTGAATTGTTTTGAGTTTTAAATAGATAAATGCTTTAAAATTGCTTGCAAATATTTTTAGCATTTAGTATGTAATATATATAAAAATAAGAAATAGAAAACTATTTCTTTTGAGTTTTAGTAATTGTTTTATTCATTTTTATGGAGTTTTTAGGGTTTTTCAATTTTTATTAAGTTTTTTTATATATTTTTGTGATTTTCGAACTCAAGTTATATTATAGAGTAATATATAATATGTGTTTTTTTATAATTTTTAGAGTTAGTTTTATGATTTTTCTATTTTTATATTAAAAAATGAATAAATAGCTCATAATCTATTTTTAATAAATGGAAAAATGCAAGAAAATGTGAATATAAAATTATGGAGTGAATAAGCATAATTTCAAGCTTTTACTGTGATTTTTCCAAGATTTAACAAGTACGGGAGATATTATAAGAAAAATTGAAATGCAAATAGATAATTACAATACTGGGCATATATGTAACAAAAATATAATACATTGTGTTTTGTGCAAAATACCCAAAAGTTTAACACTTAGTTACAAATTTTAAGTACTAAGAATAAATACAAGGACTTGGAAGGGCACAACTGCAATTTGACTAGGTCCCTCACGAGCGAGGCACGTGAGGTGACCTGGCATTAAACATATATGCAATATCCAAAACGTTTTACGCGGTCCTTGCAATTTATACCACACTTTTTTAACTATATTAAATATTTACAAGACTAACTAGGAAATGCAAAAAACCAAGGTGCACTATGTAAAGTACACATAAGTGATGCGGATAAACAGCTCTTATGTGTCACTTATCGATGTAGGTGGATAGGATCGCTTTGTACCGCTTCATGTTGGATGTGTGGGATTAAATACAAATTCTTAATTAAGAATTTTAAATAAGATATTACAAATATTTTACTTATTGATAAGGATTTTATAAATAATAAATTAGTGGATTTTAAATAAATTAACCCTTGCCCACTTTTTGTGGATTTTATAAATATAAAAAATACATAAAAGTATAAGTTATGTACGAAAGTCTATATACAATACATGCGCACCCCCTATACTTAGCTTGTGCTATGTCCTCATAGCATGAAAACAATGGAGGACATAACTCATACTAAGTAAAAGTGGATGAAAAATAATAGAAAGAATAGAAGTCTGTCGACCCCTCTATACTTATGATCTGGTCATTGTAAGTATTGTGGAAAACGAAAATGAGGTGATTGAGGGAACACAATATACAACGAGGGAACACAAGATGAAAGGGAAATGAAATCAACGAAATCACTTAGCCCCCTATACTTAGGATAAGGCATCCTATGTAGAGAAAAATGGGGCAAAAAATTAGGGACCTGGTGTAAAATAAAGGACAACAAAAGAAAAAAGAATAAAATCGAAAATTTAAATCAACAATAAATTAATCCCCCCTATATTTAGGATCTCGTGTCCTAAGTATATAAGATGAGCAAAAAATGGGGACGATTGGGGACTATGAAGAATATACAAGTGGTGTTGTACTTCAAAAACCAAAAGCCATAAGTCTCTGTACTGGACAAAATGAAGTGGAAGAGTAGTCATGAGTCTTGTACAAAGTAGATCACCTCTACGCGAGCAAGATGATCGGTAGTCTCAACGAAGTGCTTCAGCATCTGCCCATTCACCACGAATACTTATGCACCAGGTGACACATCTAATTTTGCTAGGCTTCGATTGTCACGCGCCATTCTGACTATATATGGTCCTTCTTATTTTCTCTTTAACTTGCCAGGAAAAATTCTCAATCGTGCATTGAACAACGAAACTTTCTGACCAGGGATAAAGATCTTGTGACGAATGTGTCTATCATGGCATTTCTTCTTTATCCTTATAAATGAGGGTCTTCTCGTATGCTTAATTCTGAATATCTATTCTCTCATTCAGATCCATTTTCCTCTTGATTCATGAATTCTACAAATCAAGTGAAATCTCTTTAATGGCCCATTCAGATTTGTCCAATATCTCTACGGGAAAATGGCGTGGCTTCCCATAAACCAGTCTGAAAGGAGAAGTACCTAAAGGGTCTTATATGCAATACGATATGTCTAAAGAACCTGTTGTAGAAGCTGTGACTAGTTCTTCCTAACTGGTCGTACTGATTTTTGAAGAATTGATTTCACCTCCTTATTTGAAATTTCAACTATGTCGTTCGTCTGTAGGAGGTAAGGAGAAGCTACTCTGTGGTCAATGCCATAACTCTTCACTGGATTTTTCACCTCCTTATTAATAAAGTGGTTACTTCCATCTGAAATTAGAATATGCGGAATACCGAACCGTGAAATAAAATGTTCTCCTAGGAATCTGCGCACTATCTTGCTATCAGTGGTTCATGCGAGTATAGCCTCCAATCATCTACTATCATAATCCATAGCAAGAAGAATGTACATAAATCCATTGCTCGAAGGGAACGGTCCCATAAAATCTATGCCCCATGCATTAAAGATCTCACAAATGATAGCAGGTCATATTGGCATTGCACCTCTAGTATTGACTAATCCTATCAGACAACTCTTCACGAATGTGCATGTATCTCTAGTAAGAGCCGAACACCAAATCCACTCCGGAGTAGCTTTTATGTTGTCCTCTCCCATGAATGATGCCCTGCTGCTTCTAAGGAATGACAGAGTAAGGACATTTTTGTATTCCTCTTGAGTAATACATCTCAAGTAGACACAATCCAATCCCTTACGAAAAAAAACAAGATCCTCCAAGTGGTAGTATCATGCCTTGGAAATTAGTCTGTCGACTTGATCCTTCATACAACCCTGTGGACTCTTCTATGTTACCAGAAAGTTCACTATATCTATATACCACGGAGGCTCTATAACTGAAAAGATACTCTCGTTTGGAAATCTCTCTACAATATCTAGTGTGTACTCATTTGGAGGCTGCTCTATCTGTAATCAGGAGCAGTGATCAACTACCATTTTTTTACCCAAAGTTTATCCTCAATGGCCAAATCAAATTCCCGAAGTAAGAAAACCCGTCTAACAAGGCATTTCTAGGCATCCTTCTTCTCCATCAAGTATGTTATAGCTGAATGATTTGTGTAGACTATGATTTTCGAACCAAGAAGATATGATCTGAATTTATCTGATGAAAATACCACTGCCAACAACTCTTTCTCTATCACTGTGTAATTATGTTGAGCGTCATTTAATGTACGATTGGCATAGTGGATGGCAACAGGAAGTCCATTCCTCCTCTATCCTAATATAGCCCTGACCATGAAATCTGGATCATTCATCATGATCTCGAAGGGAAGAGACCAATAAGGTGGTTGTAGGATAGGAGCACTAATAGTCATCTCCTTCAATGTGAGGAAGTCACTAAGACATTTATCATCTACCAAGTACTTGATGACTTTGCCTAATACTTCAGTTAACGATAGGGCAATCTTAGGGAAATACTGAATGAAGCGTTGGCGAGCCTTTGGTCACCCTACCTGATT
This sequence comes from Ottelia alismoides, assembly GCA_037367405.1. Lineage (NCBI taxonomy): Eukaryota > Viridiplantae > Streptophyta > Magnoliopsida > Alismatales > Hydrocharitaceae > Ottelia > Ottelia alismoides. Next base: position 189,167 of record JAZKJV010004114.1, read on the forward strand.
CAACCGGATTAATGATCGAATTAAATGCGTCGTTCGTTGTAGTCAGGTAAACCAAGACTTATCAAAAACCACTTAGATTTTTGTTGAATTAAATGCAAGCGGCAATTTTTTTTACTTGGGCAAGCCCAACGTCAAACTCAAGGAGGCAGCTTTCTCCTTAGGTTAAGTTGAAGTCAATTTCGAAGCCAAATTTTCAGAGGAATATTTTTTATTTTTTTATGTAATTAAAGAAAACTGCGATGCAATTCTAGCCAAATTTTAAGTTAAAACACACATTATAATAAAATGAAGTCCAAAAATGATGAAATTTGACCTGAATATGAAATGCAATAAAACTAAGCTATTGCAATTTTTTATAATTTTTAGACTCTTAATGAATTAAATATGAATTAAAAATAAATGCAAGGTAGTTTTTGCAAGAATAATTTTAATAAATATCAAATACATTATTTTCAGATACAAAAATTATCCTATATATTTCTATGTGAGAGGAATCTTGGAAAATTTATAGACCTAAAAAAGAATTATATTGGACCTATTAAAAATCAATTTAGCAAAAGACTAATTAATTTATTCAGGCCTCCTTATGCGTGCAAATGGTTTGATTTTTGGGCACAATGTAGGATAACTTAAACTAAACCTATTTTGACTTTATGATGATTTTTGGAGCAAAAAAAATTTAATATTGAATTTAAAGCACATAGTGGGCAAACTAGGTAAATTTCCACAAAAATAATAATATTCAATTCCTTGATGCTCACAAAAATATGACAAGTGTCCACAACGATAAAGCAAAAGTTTATCTACTACATGCAATTTTTTAAATTTAAAAGTAAGGCTAAATGAATAGCAAACAAAGGGACTAAAGTGCAAACAAGCATTAAAAATTATTAAAATAAAACATGCGTACAGGGACTAAAATGCAATTACCTATACTACTGGGGGTATGGATGCAATTTGTCCAAGGGAACACATGAGCCTCACATGACACGTCTGGTAGGGACTGAAATGTAATTTTGGAAACTTGCTGGGGCCTCAGTGCCAGATGCCCAACTCGTACGTAATGGACACGTGAGGTACTAGGCTTGGGAGGCTTCGGAGACTCGGACGTCGGCTCGGGTGCTCTGGAGGTTCGATCGTAGCTTCAGGTTAACTTCGGGTGCTCCGAGCCTAAGGGTCGAAGAAGAGGCTCGGAGATAGCAACGTGGCGGCAGATGGGTCGTACGATCGATGAAGATCAAACGGCCACTGGAGCTGGATACGTGGCGCACCTTGGACCGTTAGATCAAGATTGATCCAACGGTGGCGGTAACTGACTACGTGGTGTGACACTGACCGTCAGATTGAGATTGATATGATGGTATATAGAGCTCGGCTAGCGATGGCGACATGGCAACCTGAGGACAGTCCGATCTAGAGGATCAGACGGTAGCTATGTGTCATTCTCCTCCGAGCTGCCGCCTTCTGCGGCGGACATGGCTGTGCTCCGGCGATACCTCCGCAGTTCTGTCGCCTTGGATCTTGCTCGATACTAATCTTCGGGGGTTCCTGAGCAGTTGGGAACGGTCGTGGGAGCATCAGGGAGAGGCCAGATGTCTTGGATGAAGCTGGGACGGTCTGTAGGCCGGAGACGATGAAACTCGAAGGAGCTCCGGCGATGACTCCGATCAGTGAAGAAGATGGACCTGCAGGGTTATGGATGCCAGAAAATGGTGCGCTTGTGTTCTTGGAGTGCTATGATGATGCGAGAGGCCAGTGATGTGAAGATGAGACCGGACCGTCAATTCCTCCGCCGTGAGGGGCGGTGCAATGATCGGAGATGGTGTAATGAGTTGTAGGGGCGAACGAATGGTGGCGCGAAGATGAGAGCTTCAAGGCGAAGCTCGATGGATGGTCAATGAGATGTGTTGTCAATCTGAGAAAGCGGGAAAAAGGCGAGAAAATCAAAGGGGGACGAAGACGAAGATCGGGGAAGGAATGAAGGAATCTACCTGGGAATGGAAGATCGGAGGAATCTTCCGGTCATCGCTCGAGGGTCGGTAGAGGCCCGAGCTCTAGCAGCTCGTCAGAGAAGCCGCAGCATGGCGACGCTACGCCATGGATCTCACCGGAGAAGAAAACACCATCGTTGCTCACTCTCGTTCCTAACTATTGTCACCAATAGGAAGAAGGGAGCTCCGGGGATCTCTCTGCAAGGGCGGATAGATTCGAAGCTCGCCGGAGGTGGAGTATATGTAGGAAAAATATGGAGGTTCGGGTGATGGAGGCGTGGTGTTCGTGGAGTTTGTGGAGCGAGGGAAAAGGGGATCATGGTGCACGTGGGTGTTGGCGAGGATGAGGGAGGTACGAGCTTTATCATGGGGTAATCAATGGGTGGAGAAGGTGGCAGATATGGTGATGAAAATAGAAAGGGGGAGGAGACGATGCGAGGTGGGTGACGTGCGTGAGGAAGGCAGCTTGAGGTGGAAGACGAACTCTGGACCGTTGGATCTATTAATCAATGGATCAGAGCGAGGCACCAAGGAAGGGCCTGGATTAGGTCAAAGCGACGCGATAGAAGGGATAGGGATGCGCCACGTGGAGGGCATAGGTGTGGGTGATGATGAACGGTGGAGATGGGATCAGGAGTGAGGATTGGAGGGTGATGGATTGAGAGGTAACTAATGGCTGAGATGGAGGCATCCTAGCTGGAAAGAAGGCGCTGGCCGACAGTCTAGATGAGATATGGCCTGCATCTAACGGTTGAGAGGGACGTGGGAATGTGCGGTGGAGATCAAGGTCATTTGAGATCCATACAACAACAGAAAGGAGGTGCACATAGCGGGTCAATGAGTGGGCCACGTGGCGTAACAGAGGGCACCACGTGGCCCAATCAGATTGGCTGAGGAAGAATGTGAAATAAGAGGGAGAAAATGACCGAATTTGGAAAAACTTAAAACATGAAAGTTGTAGATCTTGATGAGATTCATGTTGACCAAAAATGGAAACGAAGTCGAATAAAGTGATATAATACAACGGTACAAATATAAATACATATAGTATACAGTGGGGGCCCAAAACCCAAGTTTTTCATACGAGCTGCGATTTAAATGAAATTGGTCTCATTTGAAGGTCTCTAAATATATATTATTTTAAAAGTGAGTAGACCTAGAGCAGAGGCTGTATAAAGAGATATGTATACTTCAAGGTCCATGGTCTCAAACTTGGATTGGGGTTTTATTGGTCAATTTTACAAGTTAGTACTTTTTTTGGTATTTTTCTTGTGTTGGTGTTAGCAATATATACAATATAGAGCGAATTTATGGGATTTAGAGCTAGTGTAAAATATATATACAAATAGGTGATTTTTACAAGTGAAGTTGGCTTCTTATTTAATGCAAATGTGGATGCTAAAATGCATATGTTATTAATGCATGCCTGAATGCTAATTATGTAGTATAGGTGGAAATATGCCTCTAATTACTCGGGAATAAAGCTCTATTTTCAACTTTTAGAGTGATGAATCACAGATTCATCAACCGTCGGTGGAAGCCAACATGCCCTAGAAGAGACCGTAATTACTTGATGTTGGTAGATGGCTCAAGATGCTTGATGACATCCACCTTGGCAGGGTCAACCTCCATGCCTCTCCTAGAGATGACATGCTCCAACACAATCCCATTTGTAACCATAAAATGGCTATTTTCCCATGACAAAATGAGACTTGTCTCATAAAATTTCTGAAGAACATGGTCTACGTGTGCTAAAAAATTGTCAAAGGAATCACCATAGACTACAAAATAGTCCATAAGGACCTCAAGAAAATCAATGTCTGCAAAGATGGCAAGCATGCATCTCTAGAATGTAACAGGGGCATTGCACAAATCAAAGGACATCCGTCTAAAAACATGTGCGCCAAAGGGACATATGAAAGTGGTCTTCTCGTGATATTCAGGAGCAATCATAACCTAGTGGTATCCGTGGTAAATGTCAAGGAAACATAAGTACTCATTCCCTGCCAACCTCTTTATTACTAGGTCAATAAAAGGCAAAGGGAAGGGGCCCTTCTTCGTTACGATGTTCAATTTCTTGTAATCAATGCACACCCACCATAATGTGGTTACTCTCTTCGGAATCTCCACTCTCATTCTTGACCATCTAACAGACTTGTTCAGGACAACATGTAATGAGCTAACCCATTCAAAGTTGGAGATGGGATAGATAAATACTGCATCACACCGTTTCATAATATCTTTCTTGACAACATCTCATAAAACCAGATTCAGCCTGCGTTGAAACTCTCTAGAAGGTCTGTTATCATGATTGAGAAAGATATGGTGAGAGCACAAAACAGGATTTATCCTATGGATATAGGATACATTCCTCCCAATAGTTTACAATTTCTTTCAAAAATCTCCATCAAACGAGATCATTGCTCTTCGATCAAAGATGATTTGATAATGACTGGAAATTGTCTATGTGGACATGGAAGGAAAGCATACTTCATGTTTGGTGGCAAGGTCTTCAGTTATGGCAAGGTGGGATCTATCATTTTTGTATCCTCATCTGTATGTGTAGTGGGATCTGTGTTAGTTGTAGATGTGTCTACAATATGGTTATCCACCATCACAATATGCTCCAAAGTCACACTACAGAAGATGTCTAGAACATCATTCGACTCACGACTGTGTTCATCCTTAGAGTGACTAGAGGAAAATAACTCAACTAAATGAAAATCACTCTCTAACTTATCTAAAGTGGAGAAATCATGTGAATTCTCAAAATATGAAATGTCTACAATGAAAATCACCAGGTATATTCTCCATCTTCTCATCATCCATTCTAAAGTATACTATACAATCGGAAGAATTGCCAACTATATTATCGGACCCAACCTATACTAGGATATAATGGGTCTCTACCTGATACCTCTCAAGGTCATCAAAACTAACCCCATCCATGTAATTACAGGTGGCTAAGGAACTTAGGGAATTTATATTGACTGTAGAACTGGCACTGGATGTGGATGATTCTCTCTCTATCTATATTTGTACTTCTCACCCTCGGAGCGAAAAGATATCTTCCTTGTATCATAATCAAAGAGGACCTTAACAATCTCCAAGAAAGGACTCCCAAGAATAATTGAGGTAAGGTGTAACTATACAGGGCAATCCATGTCCAAGACAATAAAGTCCACTGGAAAATGCAGGCCCTGTAAAGTCACGATAACATTCCTCAAAACGCCCCTAGGTCTCTTTACAAACTAAAGGATCGCATGGGATTTGTAAAGAGGATCTAACTCGAGCTTGTTGAGTAAACTAGATGGTAACAAATTTATTGAGAATATGTTATCTAATAGAGTGCTATCGAATGCTGCATGAGAATTATCGCATCTAACATAGTGTTCTTATGAATATTTCTTCTTCTTTGTTTAATTGTAATGTCTGGTGCAGGATGTGGGCTTCATCAAAACATGATTCTTTATACGCGATCTCTTCTTCCTATGCATGGTACATCTATTATTCAAATGTTTTTTGAGTGTAGGGAAATGATCCAAGGCATCATGGAGCGGTATCTTCAAAAAGATACGATCTTTCAATAATTGTTCAACCTCTTCTCTGGAGTAACATCATCTTTCTTTTTGGAATTTCTATTTTTTATGAAACAAAGCATCGAGAAATGGTACAAACTTCGGAACGACAAAATCAACATTTTTATTTCTATCATCACAAGAATCAACATGTATATTAACAGTCTCATAAGTATGAACAAAACCCTACAAAATGTGAAAATAAAATTCTGCATCGGGAGTATCTGTGTGGTCTGGCACGGTACCATCATCTGACTCGCATGTCTCCATGTCAACTGTCTCTGCATAGCTCTCATGAATGTCATCATAGTGGACATCATGTTGGTCCTCACCATTGTGGTCTTCTTCCTGAACATCAAAATGTGTATCATCATGGATCAGCTCTCTCTCCTTATCATGTCTCCACTCCTCCTCTCGATCAGGTGCTCATGGTGATCTACCTCTCTTGAGATGAATGAAGTTATATAAAATTCCAGGAAAAGAGATCGTACATGTAATTATTTCTACCTGATCTGAACGCCTCCTCTTATTATTTGGGTTCATCTGAGGCTGGGCTAGGAGAGTGGTCTTGGGTGTGTCTAACTCATCCAGATGATGGTTAAACTGCTCCATCTTTGTCCTATGCATTGTCTAGAGTGTGCTCAACATATCCATGATATGATTCAGTGCTAGGGACTGTGAAGATATTTTTGACTCAGTGTACTGGTGACATGATTTGCAACTCGGGTTAAGTATGTAATAATCAAGGGTCGAATCATCAAGCGTAATCAACGAGAAAAATATTTTTCAACCACAAAAAAGAAAAATCAAGCAATGAAATGTAAGAGGTTTTTGCTATTTAATTTACCTGATATAGCAACAAGGGTCGAACACAAGGAGCTTGATTGAAAAACTTAGCAGTCAAATTTCGAAAATAAAATTTTTAGTTGTTTTTTATTTTTCAATTTTGTTTTAATTTTCAAATAAGGAACAAATCACAATATGCACACACACCATAATCTTTCTGTATTTTTCAAAATATTAAAAAATGCTCAGAAAATTACAGAAAATATATTTTTGTGTTTTAAAAGTTTTCAAATATTTTCTTTATTTTTTGCAAAATTTTCTGATATTTTTATGAGTTTATAAAAATCAAATAGTGGAAATAAAGGAAAACAATGCACAACCAAGAGTATTTTGCACCATAAAATTAATTTAGGAGCCCAAAACTCCTAGAATAATTTTTATACAAAAATATACACAAATATATACATAAGAAACTGGAATCACTATTTTTCGATTTTTTCTAGATTTTTCTACAATTTTTCCAAGATTTTTAGTCTCTTGCAATTTTTGGTTTTTATAAATGATTAAAGCATGAAAATTGGATAGAAAATAAAAGATAGTAAAATACACCTAATCTTTTTTTTTTTTGAATTTTTAGAACACTATTTGAATTTTTATAATTTTTTAAAGTTCAGACAGAGAAAAAGACACTATTTTTTATTTTTTAAAATATAAAATACAAATAAAATACAATAAAGATGCACCCAATAGGCATATAAGGTGATTTTTGCAAAATTTATTGAGCACAAAAAAGATTTATTTCAATGAAAAATACAAGTAAATTAAAGTATGGATATACATGGACTGAAATGCAATTATTTGAGATTTTTAGTAGAAAATATAAAAATAAGAAATAGCGAGGAAGATGTCACAGTTTTACCCAAGATGGGAGTGCACGACACGTGACTGAAGGCTGGAGGGGACCGTTATGTAATTGTCGATACCTCCAGGGCATTATCGCAAATTTACCAATTTTTTTACTAACCCCTAGGATTTCCAATTGGGCTACTTCGTTCTCTCAAAAAAATGGAGGGGGGTCGCCTCTCAAAAGGAGCAGGAGGTGTAGAACGCGTGCGACCGGTGGTCGCGGAGGACGGCGAGGCCAGGAGCAGGAGGTTGCAGAGGTTGCGGTCTGGCAGAGTTATGCTTTGCAGACGACGGGCCTGCATACAAGCTCGCGGGCCTGGTGGTGGTGGATAGCGTGGCTCGCGAGGGGATCGCGCTGCCACAACAGCTGATGCGGTTGGTGGAGAGCTGCTCCAAACGGTTATAGGAGATGTGGAGGAGGTGGTCCAGGAAGGGCTGCGACGAGTCTGTGGCAGTCGCCGAGTAAATGGTTGAAGATGAGAGGAGGGAATCCGCTCGGCCTCGCGAGACGGTGAGCACTACGTTGGGGCGACCGGTGCTCACGGAGGAGACGAGGCTGAGATGGGCGGATGTGGAGACGGTGGGCCAGCTCGTGAGGCAGAGGATGAAGGTGACGGGCCCTCGTGCGGGGTAGAGGGTAAAGGAGGAACGGTGCGGTGTACGGCTTCGCGACGCTCGGCAGTGCTCCGCCGCCACAGGGGGCTGGATCACGCGGCGGTGGCGGCCGATGTTGCGAGGCAGCGCGACCACTGTCGCTAGAGATTTTATTTATTATTTTTACTTTTTTAAACTATAAATAGGAATAGATAAAAAAAATATATTTTTGTAATCAGAAACTGTAGACAGAAACAAAAACAGTTTTTTTTATTTTTTATTTTTATTTTCTTTTTGTGATTCCTATAAAACAAATGCTAGAGATAAAAACAACTGTGTATTTTTATTTTATCTTATTTATTTTATTTACAAACAAAATACGATGCGTGAATGGTTGCAGACCTTGGTGAAGCGGGGGATAGATCCGACCACCATGCATGATCGGATGTGAAAGGATGTGAGAGATAGAACGAGAACATGTGTGGATGAGAAGATGAGATGAAAATCAAATCGGATGACAAATTGTAGATGGATGTTCTTGGGATTTAAGATTTAAAAACTTTAATCATGACATCGACGTAAAAATTAAATCTAAAATTTATCTAGGAAAAATGACGGAAAATAAAATTGGATCTCACCTCAGGATCGGATACGTCGTGATGGCCTCGATGAGGGCCGAATCGCTGTCACCGGATGGCTCAGAGGCAGGGTACACTTCTTCGACAAGATTGCTCTCGGAGATCGGGCTCCTCTCCACAATAATTGATCAAGAACAAATGAGGGAGGAGGAGCCCAATAAAAAGAGAAGAAAAATAAAAAAGAACAGAATGTGCAAATAAGGTATGTTTTTAGTGGTTAATTAAATAAATTTAATTAATTAATTAATTAATTAATTAAAAAATTAAATTCGGAATTAAATAAAATATTTAAAATGATTAATTTATAAAAATTAATTAGTCACCTTAATGGTGGCTATTTAAGGTATAGAATCATATCTTTATATACAAGGTATGTTTTCAAATCAAATAATGATTAAATTAAATAATTAAAAAATTAAATTCAAATTTCGTAATTAATTTAATTAATTAGTGTTATATATTCAATTTTTTGGTGATTTTTATGTAAGGAATTAGTTGTATACAAGTACTATATACATATAGTACTATATACATATGTACGAATAAGGAAATTATTTTTAAATAATTTTTCATTTATTTATTTTTTAATAATGAAGATAATATTTACAATTATGTACATTATGTATAAAAAATATGAATAAATATACACAATAAGTGGTAAAATTATACAAACCACCCCAGAAAACTGATATTTTAACCATAACTCCAAAAATTATGAAACCATAGCCATTTGGATGATAATTTAATTTAGAGTACGATGGAAGTGAGTTTGATTCAATTTGAGTTCGTATGGAGACGAAATTGGTCTTTCAATGATTGCTTTACGGGTTTTTTCTGAGTGTGTTTATTTGTAGTCTGTACATTATTTTATTTTGTAATTATTTTTCTTATTTACAAAATAGTTTTATTTACAACTTTTGTTTAGAAAAGTATTTAATTTGAGGTCAATTTATGTACAAAAAAAAATAATGTAGGTTTTGTACAAATATATAGGGAAAAATTTACGAATTATTTTTGGATTTTTGAATTAAAGACCCTATCTTCCCCTACTTTATTCCTGATCGATCAGGTCAAGTCTTGACCTTCTCTCAGGGTTCGGGTCATTCTGCATTTATTTCATAAATACATCCTTTATTTTTCTTTCCTTTTTCTTTACTTCTTTATTCTTTTATTTGAGTATAAAAAGTGTTAAAAACTCATATTTAACAAATGCATGCAAAGTAGTAATTTCATAAATTTAGTGGGTGTTTACAGGTCTTTGACTAAGGAAATAAAGCTAAAATAAAAGAATAAAGATGATGAATCGTGGATTCATCATGTAATGTCCCTGGATATCTACTCTCTCCTTCCTATGAGTGTGGTGTTGTGGTGTTAAAGGCTGAGGATACCTTTGTGGAGTAAAAGAAGAATATTGTTGGTGGTGGTGTAGATATGCATGTGTGTGTAGCTGGATACTGATATGAATGTGGTCTATGATAGGAATGCTGATGAGACTGTTGCGTGTAAGGTTGATGGTGATGGAAGTGTGGATACGAACATCCATGCTATGGATGACTATGTCATTGTTGCTGCTGTGTCTGACTGAGGAGTAAAGTGTGATGATGGTTGAACAGAAGCGTAACATATCCCATTTATCTCAAATTAGAATGAGAATCAACATCATCATCTCGAGGGTTAGTGATTTGACTCATATTAGCATTGGACGGATACACATGCCAATCCAACTATGTAGGCTCAGTATGCTATATCGACTCGCTCTGAATGTACTAAATCTGACGGGTGGGAGGAGCGAGTAAAGATCTCTGTACATGCTGGGAAGTGGAAGAAGTGCGATTCTACAGGTATTGAAGCTACAGCTTAGTCACCTTCTTCATCAAATCAGTCAACTACTAAGGAAGTGATGAGAGTTTCTCTAACTCTCAGAGTGGATGTAAATCCTGAACTTGCTTCTAAATCACATCGACTAATGTCAGCTTCTCACTAATGAATCCCATGTCAGTCCGTGAATCAAAATCGATAAAAACATGAGCCCTCTTATGATGCTTTCGGTGGTGTGGTCATTGTGGGCCTTTCTGGAATGCCCAAGTGGAGTCAACTACACGTGAATTCCATGCCATCCCCTCAAATATGGACTAAACATACTCAGCATACCTATTCAGATAACTGTCATCACATGCGGTGCTCACTAGGCCATGAATACCTGACTAGAGTCCTCCAAAATAGTTATGAACAATCACCTTCAAAGGTATATCATGATGAGGGCATCTCTCAATCAAATCCATGAATCTATACCATTGATGAAACCCGATTTCATCATCATAATTTCCCATTATTAACCCCCTTGCTTAAACATGTGTCAATAAAATCCAGATAATGTCCTGTAATTAACAGAGTCTCAAATAAATTAAAAACCACAAAAAATGGCAAAACAAAAATCTGTGGTATTTTCAGCCTTAAAAATACCCTTAAAAATATTTTGTGTCCTTGTTGACCTCATCTCCAGTTTTGGTCAACATGAAACTTGTAGATCTCATCAAGATCTACAACTTTCATGTTTTGAGTTTTCTCAAATTCTGCCAAATTAATCCTCAAAAATAAAAAATACTCTCCGAATAATCTGATTGGGCCACGTGGCCCGTTCTGGGGACGCCACGTGGCCCGCTTCCCTTGTCTTCTTCCGCCTTTGCCTCCAACCATCGGATCATCTTCATAATCCAACGACTAGGCCTTCTCCATGCACGCTTATGTTCCCCGCCATCAGATCATCATCAGGGCTTCATCATCACCGCACGTTAGCGCCTCGCGCAGAGCACGCCACGTGGCGCTTTGAAGACCGCTCGATCGCGACCTCATCTATCCATCACAACCGCTTCTTCTAAGCACGCGCCTCAGCCCTTCGATCGTGCCCTTGAGTCCATCATCACCGTTCACTAGTGCTCTTTCCACAATGCGTCGCGTGGCGTCTCATTCACCCTCCGATCGTGCCGCTCCCGATCTCATCAGGGTCGTTCTTCAGCACTCAATTGACAGTCGTTGGATCTCCAGATCAACAACCATCAGTCGTCGTCAACCTCCCGAAATCCCTCTCTCCCCACATTCTCCATCTCATGCATGCCTTCCGCCCTTCCCTTTTTCTCCGCCACTCCAGCGACCATCTCCCATCGTCAGTTGCCCCACGATGGTCCTCCATCTTCCCTCTTCCTCGCGCATGTCTCTACGACTCACAACATCCTTCCAGTCGTCCCACGATCCCCAGTCAAACCATCACCATCATCACCTAGAACCGCCGATTTCTTCTTCAAATACACCGCCACCTCCCTCGATCCACTTCGTCCACCTTTACGTGAGGGATCGCCCAGCCCTCCTCCGTCTCCCTGTGACAGGGGGAGGCGGAGGATCGAGCGAAGACGACGAGTTCCTCCGGTGTTGACCCTCCGCCGATTGCGGCGGTGTTCCGGCGCCCTCCAACCCGCTCGAGCTGCTCCGCCTAGCTGCTGGAGTCCAGCGAAGACCCGGGCATCTCCCGCGATGCCCAGCCCAAGCTTCCACCTCCGCCTCCGACCAGGTAAGTCTCTTCTTCCTCCTTTGAATTTTTATTCAATTTCGTTGAATTAATTAGGGCTCTCCCCGTCATCTTCACCTTCCTCTGATCACCTCCCAAGCTCCACCACACAACCCCCTTTCACGGGAGCTACTCCGACAACACCTTTCTCCTTCCTCCATACCTACCCACAGCCGACCCATCTCCTCCTTCAACCATGGCGGAGGAGCTCCGAGCTCCCATGTTCTCCGCCTCCCTGAGCTCTCATTCACTCACGCACATGTCCCAATCGCTTCGGCTATGTGGTACTAACGTTGCAGGTCTTCAAAAGCATCAATGATCGGAGCTTCGCCGGAGTTAACTTCGTCAAACTCGTCAGCGTCATCAGAGCTCCGATGGGCTGAGCAAAGGCGCCCGACTTCTTCACCGAGCTTCCCTCATCCTCGACACACGTCCATGAAGCTTCGGGGAGGTCACCAGCAGCCGAGGGAGAGCGGCGGAGCTGGAGCTCCCTCGCCGGAGCTCCAACCTCGCCGCCAACCTTCGGTGGAGGAGAGAGCATAGGGACCGTCGGATGGTCTTCTCTCAGCGACCATCCAACGGTCCATATGAGGCCACGCCATTGACATCAGCAGCCGTTGGATCCTCTCGATCCAACGATCTTCGAGCAGCCACATCACCCGGGAGCGCCTTCACCAGTAGCCCTTAGATCATCACGATCCAATGGCCGTCATTCGGCCACGTGGCATTCTTTGAGCCTGCACCGAGCCTCCCCTCCGAACCTACAGGCTTGGATCACCGAGCTTTCTCCGCACTGTAGACCGAGCCCGAACCAGGTTCCAAGCCTAGCCGAAGCACTTACGAGCCTCTGCCGAACCTCCGTATTCACCGAGCCTGGAGAAGCACGTGTCTGTCATGTGCAACCCTGGGTTATTTGCAGAGACGCCCACGGAGGTCTCCAATTTTGCAACCAGGTCCTGACGTACGTGCAACACCTGCGCGCCTGTGGTTATTTGCGCTCATGCCCCTGCGGGTTTAAATAATTGCAAATATGCCCCCGCGTGTATGGTTTATTTACAGGGAAGGACTCGTTCTTTATTTTATTATATTTTAGTCCCTCCCAGGGACCTTTTTGTAGTTATCTTTTCATGTTTTCTTTCAGTTATGCCCTTGCTTTCTTTTATGCATATCTTGAGCACCGTAACTCAGATTAAGTTGATTTCAGTTTCATTTCGAAGCTTGTTTGATGTAACTTCTAATGGAATATTTAATTCTCATTTTTGGACACAGTAATTCTGATGTATTATTTTAATCTCCATGTGTCTTAAAAGCTTTATCTTGTGTCTGGTTTAATTTGTCCATCAAGCTTACTTGCTTAACCGAACCTGAAATCGACTTTAGTGTAATTTGCTCATCTTATTATTCTGACTTAGGGCATATTTGCATTGCATTTCTTTGCATTTATTTGCATGATAAAACTTTATAAAAAATGCATGTTTACTTTTTCTTAATGCATTGTTGTGTCTTTTTGCATACTTTGACCTATGATGCTTCAACTCAACGCTTAATTAAATAGATAAAAATCCGATTAATACGAGAGAGGCTCGTGTCCCTGAGTTTGACCTTGGTTTCTTACCAAGTAAAAAAAAATAAAAACATGACCATCTCATTCTTATTTAACATATATCAATCAGATGGTTTTTGATGAGCCCGAATTGGCCCGACTGCTACGACAATTCCAAGTGCTAAAAACACACTATTAAAGGGCCGATTTTGATGTTCATCACCCATGCATCATGGAATGACTCATATGGAAGATGTATGAAATTGGAGGTCTGACTCCTCATCATGTTAGTCTATCCCAGAGGAAAATATTTATATAGGAATGTCGACTACGTATCGTCCCATGTAGAAATCTCCCTCCCCAAGTGACTCGACTAGTAAAGCATCTTATCTGCTAAGGCGAAGGGGAAGGCCTTGAGGAGTACAGCCTCCTGCGTAACTCCTGGATAAATAGCCATACCACATATCATCTCGAACTATTGTGGAAAGGGAAACAACTCCTCTAAAGTATTCTTATAGAACTTGGGAAGAAGGGAAATAAAGGACGGTCTAAGATCTTATGAGCCTTGATTCCGTGGTAACCGAATCCAATAGTGTTGCATCCTCACTCCTGGGTCATACCCATCTCTCAATGTCACAGGAACCACGGTAGGTGGCGGTGGGTTCTCGACTTCTGCTCTCAGCTAGTGATCTCATCTCAAAGCTCATCCTAGAATCTACACTGATCTCTGATATGTATGCTCATCTATTGAAGTGTGTCTAGAATCCCATCTGTAATGTCCAAAATGGATTATGTCTCTCATCTGTATGTCTCTCATCATCAAGTGGTCTCTCCTCAACAGCTCTGTCCTTAACGGGTCCCTTCCTTTGATCCTCGAATCCTCTAGGAAGGAAATTATCTCATACAAACTCAGTGCAAAAATGCAAGAAATAGAAGAAAATTCGAGTTGTGGGTTGGACTCAACAGAAGAGATAGGAGGTGAGGGAGTCTAGGTATGACTCACCTCATGACCAAGCAGGATCGACTTGAGAAGAGGGTCACCCTGAGTCTGTGATGACATATGGTAGAAGGTCGAAACTTATGAAGTCTTGAGCACAAAATCTGTCTATTTGTCATCTTTGATGTCAAAAAGAAGTACCGGAGAGAATATGATAATAAAGTTAAGAACATGAGTGTGAAGGTGTATAAGACACAGAAAAATGCATACATCACAGACAAACGCAATGCAAACCCCAGATTCGCCAACTTCACACAGTGAAGACTGCTAGAGTTCAGCCTTTTTATCTTTCAAATTTTTTTTGGTGATAAATCAGTTGTATTAGCAAATTCGCAGAGGGTGTCGCCTAGTCGCGCAGCGTATACGCTCACAATCCCTTAAAAAGTGGTACCATCTACTCGGGTTGTCAGGTTATATCAAGACCGAAGGGAACTATGAGGTTTTGAGTACACCAAAATGACTTTCTATGGTCAGAGTCAAGTGCTTACAGTTGCAACCATGCACGGAAAGTGGTGCACACGTACTAAAAGCACAAGTCGAGAGATTTTTGGCTCTAATCCTTATGGTTGCATCTTCAACCACTCTGTTTGGAGTGTACCTGACTACAATGAGGGGTTTGCTCTCCCAATACAAGTTAAGTCTATGCATTTTTTATTTGGTTTTATTTAAAAATGAAAAATTATGGTTTTAACTTTTTGATATTTTCTGAAATATCTAATGGAATGTTAGTTTTATTTATTTTTTAAAATTGTGTCTCACGGAAAAGGAACACGGAATGTAGTGGAAAATGATGATGAAAGCTAAGATAGAAAGACATACCTTTCTCCAGCACTCTACATGCAAGTGATCCATGTAAAAATGTAAAACCTAAGCTAATGCATGAAAAGTAAAGAAAACTGAGTCCCGATCAATAGTTTTAGCGTAAGAATAGATTATTTTTCAAAAAATCTCTAAATTATGCCTAAGTGTGTATTAAAGATATGGGTTTTACTTTAAAACATGCATACAACAGTACACTCCACGAAAATGCATGAAACAAAGAAAACTCGAAGAAAAATTGAAAACTATGGTGAGGCCACCCAAATCCACCGACACCTGACAAAATAGACCCTGAAAATGGGCAAAGTCTAGGTATAGTTAGGATATCCTTAGTGGATCCCTTTCTACAAAAATAAACACAGGAAAGTGCCCCTTCCTCTCTCACAAAAATTTAAAAAATAGGCAAGTTCCCTCTCTTAGAAGAAAACTAAAAATAATGTCTAAAAAGTAAAAAAAATATTTGTGTAGATAACTCGCTTTGCCCTCTGCCACCGGCTCGTAGGAGACTGAGTCGGACTCTGCACTCTTAGCTGAGTTGGCTTCCTAAGATACCGTCTATTCCTACATGTCATGCAAAATGAGTTAGCTAACATAGGTAAAAAATCAAACAAACTTCAAAAAATGTAAGACTCAACTAACTCAAAAACTGAATGAAAATCTCATAAAAAGCCGATAAAATCGAGAAAAGAAAATCAGGAAAATTAATAAAAAATAGAAGAAAGAAAAAATCAACAATCATGAAGAAAATGCTATAAAATTAAGAAAAAATATCAAGAAAAATCAAAGGAAAAAAAACCACGTGAAAAGTCAAGAAAATTAAACAAACTGAGAAAACACGAAGAAGGGGAAGAAGAAAATATAGAAAGAAGAAATTATATCACAACAAAATAAAACTCAAAAATCTCAAGAATGGTTATGCCTCCCAATAACGTCGCCATTTTGATAACCAATGGTTTTGTAAGCGGTTAAAAATGAGAAATAGAGATGTAAATTGTAGAAAACCACTCGAAATAAAAGCTTGATTGATCAAACAAAATTCAAGTCTTATTAAGAAGATTGGAGTTTCAGTATTTATTTATCCAGGTAATTGTGCATGGGTCGAACACAAGGAGACAGAAAATCGCTCTTGTGATTTTTGAGTGAAGATTTTTTTGATATTTTCATCTTCCTTTCTTGAGAAAACTCTTCTTGTATTTTAATTTTTATTCTATTTTTTAAATTTTATTTTTAATTTTTTATTTAAATTTTCAAAGTGAATATTTTACAAATAAAAGCAATCTACTATATAGTAGGTGAATAATACGAGCTATATGTGATATGATATATTATATAAAGATGCTCGAGCAACAAGCACGAAAAAGGAGAGAAAACAAACTCAAAACGTATCAAAGATGTTCGACGAGGAAATCCAAGTAAAATCGCGAAGAAATCCTCGAAACTTGATAAAAAGAAAACGTAAAAAATGCTACGATGTGACAATATGGCCCAACAATGTCTAACAATATCTAAAGTGTCCTCAAAGTTCAAGAAAATAGTGTAGAAAGAATACAAGAAAGATAAAAGTTCTCTTGCAATTAAGTCCCTAGGAAGGGACCTAGTTGTAAGAAGACTGCTAGAATCCTTGCAATTAGGTCCTTAGTCAGGGACCTAAATGCAATTCTGGACATGGCTAGAGGCAGGCTTAAATTCTGGAGATCTTCAAGGGCTCATTAATAAATTTTCAACCTCTTCGTAAAGCAATGGTCGTGATTAGAAACGTCGGGATCTGAGACGTTCATTCACGCCACATGTCGGCAACTTGTACTCATGTGCTCTTGAGATGTTCATCCCCAAATTGGGAATGGAAGCGACGATGTGATTGATTTGATCAGCTATGGCAACTCGTGTTATGCTCGTCGAAGGCTCTGGAGGCAAGGCCAGAAAGGGCGCATCCCCCTTCGAGCTCCCTTGCCGCAGGATGAAAGTGGTGGAAGTTGTAGACGTTGAACGATGAAGCCGTTCTTGGTTTTGGACACCTGAGGTGCTCTGATGCGCGATCGATTAAACAACAAAGAAATAATCGCTTCATATGTTGAGGGTGAAGTTAGAAATGCTCCAGAAGATGATACATGCTTGAAAAGATGAATTTCTTTGTTTGATTTATATGCCAATCGACTATTAGATTAAAAGATTCTTACAAGTTCCAAGTAGTTTCCAGAATAAGGGTTTGAAGATGAAATTAAGTATGATTTGAAACGAATTGAACAAAGTTTGATGTGTGATTAAAAAATAGGTGTTTAGACCTAGCTAATGACGTGATTAATCGATCTAAATGGATAGGAGAAAGAGGAAAATCGAATATGGATGAAGATGTACGTAGGGACGGGAAGGTGTATGACCTTCCGGTGTCTTCGCTTGAGGGGTTGGTATTCTCTGAGCTCAACGACACACGTGTTGTCGATGCAAGGAGTAACAAGCCTTGGAACCCTCCTCCTTCGCTCCTACTTTCACGCTAGGCGGCCACCATGCTCTGTTACAACTGGAGATGGCCAGAGCTAGGTTCTAAAGGTGGGGAGTCGACCACTGGAAATGCAGTTAGGGAGAAGTTGGTTGGCTGGAGCCAACTTTGAATGATTGTATAGAGAAGAGGGTTAAGAGATGGTGAAGATCCCAGGGTAGGCGTGAGAGTAGGTTTTGGAGAAGAAAATGGGTGGATTAGATTAGAATTTAGGTGAAGATCAAACGTAGGAGAAATAAGGGAAGATGGTCAGTAGCAACAGAAGCTGCAATAGCTTCTTGGGGAAGATGAACATGGTGTTGAAACGTGTCCACACCTGGTTGGTTGAAATAATGAATAAATTATAATATAGTTGTTGAATAGTTAATGACTTTATTTAAATTAGGTTTAAAACAAAAAATGTAACTAATTTAATATATTAATATATTATATTATTATATTATTATATATATAATAAATAGTTATTGAAATATAATATATTAATAAGGGAAAAGGGAGTATGCACCGGCGGGTGCAGCTAACTAGCTACACCTGACCGTTTTTCTCATTGATTTTTTATTTTTTTTGAAAAATACTTAAGGGTATTTACTTAATTTATTGATTAGAATATGTGTTTCAAATTTCATGCAAAACAAACATTCCTAACATGTCCATCTAGATAGGGGCAATTTCAATAATTTTGAGACCGTTAAAATGTCATAGTCTTGATGGAGATGATAGAAGTGTCGAATTTTAGTTGAAATTGGCATGATCTCATGGTGATATGTGGTGATTTAAATCCCCCTAGGTTTCATTTCAAAAACACACAAAACCAATGAAAAAAATGGCAGGGTGCAGCTAGTTAGCTACACTCGCCGGTGCAGCCTCCCCAGCCCATATTAATAAATATATATAATATACTTATTAAATAGGGTTTTGATTTTAAATTTAATATTTTAATAAACAACATATTATTTTTATATTTTGTTAATTAATAGAATAAGAAATAAGATATGTATGGATTTTTTATATTTTAATAAATTAATTTAGATATATAGATAAATACAGATACAAGTTACCTAGTTCAACTTTATCTATAAATTAACGGCTTTGATTTATTTAAATATTAAATATTATCTAAAAATTATGAAATAATTTATATACAATCTACAAGATTTAAGAAAATAACTAAAAACTATAAAACCAATAAAACTATAAATAGTATCTTTTGAATAAAATAAATTGCCCAAAAAATCAGTTGTCATTAGGCCACAAAATTGAGTTTATACAAACAGACTCTGATTTTAATGAAATCACTTTCATTACTTAGATAATATTATTTATTAACTTTAAACATGAGTATAATGAAATTGGAATTCTTATGAAGAAGTTATGATGTTTGGAAGTTCAGAAATTGATAAATTAAGAGATGGATTTCTTAGCATATATACAAGTTACATTTCTTTGGATTTTTATATTTCTGTATGTATTTTTAGAAATAAATAGGAGAAGAGTTTCGTGAGAATTATTTACAAATGAATTAATTAAAATTCAATGAAGTTTTGGTAAATATTGGATAAATAATGAATAATGTGTATAATGCATAATTGATTCTTTTTGATGTTTTCTTCCTTATCTTCCCCTATTTATTTATTTTTTGATCAATCCATGCAGTCATTGTATCGGGAGTTATGTTATATAATATATCCTTCAGCTATGTTTATAATTATAAGTCATATTGTGCGTATATACATATTTACAATCTGCCTTCTTTTTATTTTCTTTTTTTATTCCTTTATTTTTTACATTTTTTAATGCAGCAAATGACATTTTTGTTCATGAATGACATTTTATTAATAAATGAAAATTCATAGATATTTACAAGTATTTGTAAAGGGTTTTAATACAAATGTGGAAAGAATATCAATTAATCATGGATTCATCGAGGGACTGGGAGCTATGGGCACTTGGAACTTCGGCGTTGGGATATGAGAACGTGCTCCAGGTGTTGCTGGGTACTGAGACCTACAAAAAAATGATGCTCGACTCGAGATGAAGATCCTCGACCGTGTAGTGAAGCTATTGTACGTGGAAATGGATGAAATGAATATGCTCCAGAGAACATTGGATTATAAACCTCGATGGATTGGATTCTTACGGAATATGAGGTGACGATGTGGGAAAAAGTTGGAGAAGTGAATGGAGAATGAGAGAGAGGTGATATGGGGCCAGATTACAAAAAGATCACGATGAATCAGAGTTGGAGCGGAAAGCTCCAGCCAACTAAACTTGCTAAATTACTCTAGATTAATGACGAATTACAGAAAATAGAAGTTACTATAAGATGCTAGAATGAAAATCAAAAAGAAAAGATATAACTTTTCGCTCGAATAGGCGAGATTCCTGGAACAGAGAAGCTCGCCGGAGAAGCTCCGATGAAATTGGACCACCATCTTCATCGCTTCATCCACACCGATAAGGAGAAGAATTGTTGTCACCAAGTTCTCTCAATCCTAAGATCCTATTGGGGTTACAAAATCAAGAGGGGGATCAAAAAGGGAAAAAAGATTGATTAGGTGTATTTATAGAACAAGGAATGGGCGAAAGAGGCGCACCGATTTCGTGGAGGATGAAGGGGGTAGGTAGAGTCTAAGGTGTGGGAGAGGTAGAGGGATGGTAGGGTTGTCAATTGGTTGATGTCTCAAAGGAGAAGAAGGATGGAGATGGGGTAGAGAATTGGGAGAAGTTAGGTGGATCACGGGTCTAACACGAAGGGCGACGGTAGTAAGGACTGTTGACCTGCGGGTCAATAGACGTTGCCTTCTAGTTGGTCCACGTAGACCAACAAAAATACAGATGGGAATAAGTCTCTTATAAAATACCTAAAATAGTAGATGATTTTATTATTTTTATTGAAACATGAAAAATATTTGTTATTTTATATATTATTTTTAGGGTATTTTTTATTTATTTTTACAAATTTATTTATTGTGTGTTAGTATTTACATGTATATAAATTTGTATAAATACATGTATTAGCCTATTTTATTTTTATTTTTTATTTTATAATTTTTTCTTTATTTTTATATTTTATATGTTTATAAATATTTAATTTCATATGTATATATATTTATTACTTCATCCTCTTAGATAAATAAGTATATATATTAAGGGTTTGATGGGACTGCTCCAACGGGCTACCCCCACACAATTTTTTCCACCATTTTTTTTTATTTTTTCGCAAAATAAAGCCATGTATATTCTTCTATGTATCCCTCAAATATGCCATTAGAATGTTGTCAGAAATAAAGACTCTTTTTCCCTCCATCTAGAATAAATGGATTATAGCTATGTTCAGACTGTTAAAATTGCATGTTCTAGATAGAGGGCATAGGAGTCTATGTTTCTAACGAAATTCTAATGGATTATTGGATGGATATATAGATATATATATACATGATTTTATTTTGCAAAAAATAGGAAAAATGGCGTGAGGCAACCCCATTTTTTCATATATTAAATGTGTATATTACCGATATAGTTTACCTATATATTAAAGTATACTTTTTATTTTAATGTATTTTAATGGTTTTATTTTTATTATTTACATGTATTTTAATTATTATTTACTAATATATAAATATATAAGAAAGTAAAAAATATAAAGAATAAATATATTGAGTATTATATACAGTATCTTGCACAATAAGGGCCCAAAAGTCAACTTTTGCATCTTAACTCCAAATTAAATGAACTACCTTCATTAAATAGATAATTTAATTTTTGGTGAATTTTGGGTCTGTATTGAAAAGGTACTGGTCTAAAATTTTTTCTTTATGGCCTTTTATTCTATATATCTCAAGCACACTAAACATTATTTTTGAATGAAATAAATTATATATTTTTTCTTTATATTTTTATGTACAGCATTCATGTTGATGATTTTTTATTTGAGGTATAAATAATAAAGAAATAGTTCCCAAAATATCTTTATTGATGAATGAAAATTAGGATTTTAGATGTATTAC
The DNA here is from genome assembly GCA_037367405.1 of Ottelia alismoides. Classification (NCBI taxonomy): domain Eukaryota; kingdom Viridiplantae; phylum Streptophyta; class Magnoliopsida; order Alismatales; family Hydrocharitaceae; genus Ottelia; species Ottelia alismoides. Next base: position 211,085 of record JAZKJV010004114.1, read on the forward strand.
CGGTACAGTCTCTCTGTCCTATCTCCCACTACTTTATTCCTTGTCGATCATGTCATCAAGATGACATGGTCTCAGGATCCAAGGTCAATCGGCATCTTTGACACTTCATTCTTTTTCTTTTCTTCCTATATTATGTTATTTTGGTATTGAATGATGTATTTGATACAGTATTATTTGGTCAGTTATTGATTGTTATTTTACACAAATTTATACCATATGCATGCAATTAGCTAGGGATATAAGGCCAAAATAAAATAATAAAAGTGATGAAATGGAGATTTATCAGCATGCACTAAAATAAAAGTATAGGGTATACTATGCAGAAAATGTAAGTTGAGGACGTGAATTCTCGTGTTGGCGCCTGCACTTGTGTCATGTTCGGAAATAACATGATGTTGAAGGTATTGTATGTAAAAACGTCAAAGTTCCACATGATCGTGCACATGAGTAGTAGTTCGGAGGGCATCTTTATGATAATGCCGAGTCTCAAAGGTATGGCACCCAAATGTTCCACAAATATATGCAACACATGCGCACAACATGTGAGATTCATCTTGAGTGATAGAGTGGCGTGCGATTGTGATTACAGATCTAATCATATGGTACCTGCTCAACTTGGAAGATGGGGTTGTTCTTCCCCTAAATAATAGACTTGCAGGTGACATAAATTGATCCCAAGGCAGTCGTACTCCGATCTGAAGTGGCTCATTAATACTTGAATTGGAGGTGCTCGGTTCTATCTATGCACTGATGTGTGTTCTTCTTTATGTCAGATGATGGTTCTGAAAGTCGGATGGCAAAACATATATTTCCCTTGATCTCCAATTGTATACGATGATGTGTGGATGTGTGATGAAATTGCTTGAGTGGGAATAATAATCAGTACTCGTTGTAGCACGACACTCAGCCAATTAATCATAATCAAATCAAATGTCCCTGTAAAGAGGACTCGATTTTTAAATTATATACCAGGAAAGTTCGGGGACGAACACAGGGAGGAAAAGGAACAACGTTGGGTTAATTCAGAACACTTAGTTCTAGGTTTCCAATGAAAAAATTTTTGTATTTTTTTATGCAAAATGAATGTAAATGCAAAACACGGTTGAATTAACTTAATAAGAAAACACACAATTTAGCCAAACTAATTTTAATGTGAAATTAATCTAATTTAACCAAATTTTATTTTTTCTGGAAACCTAATCTAGTGGTGAATGCAAAACATATTATTTGGAATTTTAAGGGTTAAAATGCAATAATGAAAATGCACACTTTTTATGGGTATTTACACAATTTTTCACACAAACGGAATGCAAAAATTACGAAAATTTTTACTGATAAACATGACGAAATGAGGCTAGTAATTTTTTGGAATTTTAGGAGCATATATGATTTTTTTTAAAAGAATTTTTTTAATAAAAACATAGTGACAAAGCGTATTTAATTTTTAAAAAAATTCATAATTTCAATTTATCTAGAGAGCGAATTACCTCAAAGAGGCATTTTAATGAGAAATCCAAGAGAGTAGGAATATCGCAAAAATAACTTGTTTAGATTAATTAAAAACCACTTACCAAAATCACTCTATAATTTATTTAAGGCACAAGACAACTTCAATTTAGATGAAATTTGGAATGTAATTAAAGCACATTTCGTGACAACATTTCTGATTTTTGAGATTTTTTAGAGAAACCGTGAATTAAATACGAATTTAAGACCAATTTTTCACTAAAATAGTTTTAGTTAATTATCCAAAATCACACAAATCTAAGTAAATATCCAAATGATAGAGGATTAGTTGCTCAGCAAATGCTATTTTTCATGAAAATAAGTTATGCAAAAAAGATGCCCAAATTAACATGCAAACAGAGGGATGTTCTAGAATTTTTACAAAAAAATAAAAAAAGGACCTTAACAAAGAGTGGTTATGGCACAGGGGGAACGACGACCTTAGTTGTGGGCGCGATGCTTGGAAGCAGGTAAGGCACAGCCGCGCGTGCGGTAAAAGATGAAGCGTGGTTACGGGGGTGGGGTTGGCCGTGTGCGACGGAGAGGAGGGGGCTGGACCTGCAGGCAACGAGGCGAGGAGGGAGCTTACGGGCAGAGGTGGTTGTGGGGCAGTGCAGCTCGAGCAGCACACGACTCACCACAGGTGGATGAACTGAAGGGAGGATGCGCTGCGGGCGACCATGCTGGAGTGGCGGCCCACCATCACATGAGGCAACGACGGAGAAAGGGGAGAGAGAGAGAGAGAGAGGCAACGGGTCGTGCTCGTGCTTCTCCCCCTCTGGTTTTTTTTTGTTTTTTTTTATTATGTTGTGTTGTGATTTTAATTTTTTTAGTTTTTCTCAATCGTAGGAAATCAAACAAGAATAGGAGATGAGTTGGTGGTGAAGGTGGTGGTGATGTGATGTGGTAAAAAATGAGGAAAATAAAAGCGATGACAAAAAATGAAAAAAAATACCTACGATAGAAGAGGATGTTTGTGGTGTACCTCACGAGAAGCACCATCTTCACTCGAATTGCCGATGAGCGATGAGCTCGAGCAGCGTGCAAAGGAAGCTGCGATGTTGGCTAGAATGCCAACGACATAAATGGAGGGTTGTTGAGATTCAATTGGAGTGGTCCCAGGTGGGTGGAGGAAGAAGATGGAAGAAGGGAAAAAACTAAGGAAGAAGAAGAGAAGAGGGACGGACATGTTGACCAAGGTCTTCTTCTCTTGAAGCGACTTATGGGAAGGTGCCACATGGCTTGTGGCACTACATGACATAATAGAAAAGGATAAGAGACAATATACAATATAAAATGATCTAAATAAATAAATAATATAAATCAAATTTATAACTAATTTAATAAATTTAATATATTAAACAAAATAATTTAATCTATTAAATAATATAAATACATACAATAATGTATAACTATAAGATACATACATACATAATATTGATTATTTTTAATTACTTATTTCAATGACCATGTAATTTTTTATATTTTATTAATTTAATATTTACTTAAGGATTATAAATATATTTTATTTTTATAAGATTATTCAGTTAATTAAATAAATAATATGATGTATAATATAGGTACATTATACCTATATAATAAGTATATAAATTTATTTTTTATTATATTAAGCATTTGTAGTTTTTATTTTGATTTATATAATGATTATAGATATATAAAAATTAATAAAAATAATGAAAATAGTACAAATAATAAAGGAATATAACGATAATGTACAATTAGATGTATAACATATTATTCTATGAGATTCACTTTTATTTTAAAGGTAATTTAATTATTAACTCAGTGAAAGTGAGTTTGGAGAATTTTGAGTTCGTACGGATTAGATATTTAGTTTTCAATATTCATTTTATATCTTTTTTGGTTCTTTATATGTTATACCTTAAATAATTTGTATGATATTTTTATAAATTATATTATATTATTGTGAACAACTTCAAAGAAGGAAATATTTTGGTTTGAGATTATCTCAATGATAAATAAAATAGGTGATTATGTGTACAAGGTGAATAATGTGCATATGTACACTTAATGATGTACATTTTCTGATATTTTTATAAGTTCATATACTTATCCTCCCTCCCCCCCCCCTTGACGAACCGCAAAATCGGCCCTTTAAGAGTGCAGAATTAGCACTTGGAATTGTCGTAGCAGTCGGGCCAATTCGGGTTCATCAAAAAGATCATCTCATTTAAATATGTATATGATAGATCAAAATGAGATGATCATAATTTTTTTAACTTGGTAAGAAACCAAGTTCGAACTCAGGGACACGAGCCTTTCTCATATTAATCGGATTTTAGTCTATTTAGCTAAGTGTTGAGTTGAAGCATATATATAGGCCAAATTATGCAAGGAGACAACAATGCATTAAAAATAAACATGCATTTTTTATCAGTTTTTATCATGCAAATAAATGCAATGAAATGCATCACAGATATGCCCTAGATCAAGATGATGAGCCAACTAAACCATAAGTTAATTTCAGATTTAAATGGGATGACAGACTCAATTTGAACAAGGCATAAGTTAAGAAATTAGAGATACATGGCTATAAAATAATATATCAAAATTCATTGTGTCCAAAACAACAATTAAGCATGCCATTAGAAAGACCATCAAACCAGCTTTAAAATGAAACTGAAATCAACTCAATTGGACATGTGTAGCTCAAGATATGCATAAACAAAGACAAGGGCATAAATGAAAGAAAACATGAAATGATAACTAAAGAGAGGTCCCTGGGAAGGACTAAAATGAAAATAAAATAAGTTCTAAGGCCTTCCCTGTAGAAGTTCCACATGCGCAGGGGCCTTTCTGCAAATTGAAGAAACTTGGTGGATCTCTGCATAATTTACCCAGAAACGCATGTGCCAGGCATGTGCGCTCCAAGCTCGGAAGCAGGCTAAGGTTCGGCAGAGGCTCGTAGTGCTTCGGCCAGGCTCAGCTCCTGCTTCCGGCTCGGTGCAGGCTCATGAAGGCTCGGGCGTTCCAACAGGTTCGGCCTTAGGCTCGGGAGTTCCAACAGGTCCGGCCTTAGGCTCGGGAGTCCCAAGCCTGAAGGCTCGGAGACGAAGGCTCGGGGAGGCTCTGGCATCGCCACGTGGTTGATTGTGGACCCTTTGATCACAAGGATCGAAGGGCTTCTAGCGTGCTAACGTGTCTGCATGGAAACCGTTGGATCATGAGGATCCAACGGTACCTGGAGGGAGATCTGATCGGCGACGTGGGCTCCTCTGGGCCGTTGGATGATCCCCGGGGAAGGGACATCCAACGGTACTTGTATGTCCTCCTTCATCGTCAGCTGGCGGTGGGTTTGGAACTCCGGCGAGGTAGCTCCGGCTCCGCCGCTCGCTCCCGGCTACGGTGGACTTCCCCCGAGCTCAAAGACACGTCGTCGATGAAGCGTGGAGCTCGGGGAAGACGATGGCATCTTGACTCAAGCTATCAGAGCTCTTATGCCGAAGACGACGGTGATGAAGTTGGGTCCGGCGAGCTCTCCGACCATTGAAGATGTTTGATAACCTACAACGTTAGGAAGATAGCCGAAGCAAACGACTATGTTGTGCGTGCGAAGTGGAGTGAGATGGGAGCTCGGTAGTGTGAAGAAGATGGGAGCTCGATACTCCTCCGCCGTGGATGGCGGAGAAGGTGGGTTGGAGGCGATGGGAGGTATGGAAGAGGGAGGAAATGATCGGAGATGTGCGCGTAGAAGGGGGAAGCATGGTGAAGCTAAAGGGTGGTCATCGGAAGGTGAAGACGACGGGGGAATTCCTAATTAAATAAGTGAAATTCGAAGAAAACATAAAGGAGATGAGAAGAACTTATGGGATATTGGGCGGAGCGGGGCCTGTGCTCGAGGTCATCGGATGACCTCGGGGTCATCGCTGGACTCCCCCGGCTACGGGGAGCAGCTTGGCGGAGGCGGAGCTCCGCAGGCCTGGCCTACCATGGCCAGGGGTCGACACCGGAGCAAACCTTCGTCTTCGCACTCCTCGCCGCCCCCTCGTTGTCACAGGGGGGCGGGGGCTTGCTGGGAGTTCACTCACGTACAGGTGGGCGGGCGGATTGAAGGAGGGGGCACGGTATTTGAAAGGCGAAGTTCGGCGGTTCTAGTGATGGAGGTCGTGGTTTTAGAGGAGATTATGGGACGACTGGAGGAAAGCCAAGGGTAGTGGAGTGATGCGCGAGGTAGAGGGATGATGGGGGAAGACCGTGAGGTGTTTGGTTAGTGGAGATGGTGCTCGGAGTAGGTGAGATAATAGGAAGGGGGAGAGGTTTTCGTGCGGTGGAGATCGTGGAGAAGACGCGGTCGCGAGGTAGACGATGGCTGTCGGCCGTTGGATCTAGAGATCCAACGGTTGACAATTAGGCGCTAAAGGACGGGTGCGATTAGATCGATGGCGAAGCGATCGAAGGGTGTAGGAGCTGCCACGTGGCAGGCTATGCGCGAGGTGGTAGCGAACGGCGTAGATGGGACCAAGGGCCTGATCAAGCGGCTGAGAATAGTGAGTGGATTAAGCGGTGGAGATTGACGTTCCCAGGCAAAACGAACGGTCGCCAATGCGACACGTGGAGGCCTGTGAGAAAGGCGCTAACGGAGGGTGGTGATGGGAAGCTAAGGTTGATCGAAGGGTTGAGGAGCGCCAAAGGAAGGTGCGGCCGAGATGGAAATCAAGAGCGCGATCGAAGGGCGCAAAAGGTGCCAAGTGTCAAGCTCTGGTGAGAGCGCTTACGGACGGTGTTGATTAAAGATGGGGATGATCAGACGGTTGAGGCAATTGGGCATGCGTCGCGAGCTTTGGACCGTTGGACCTCAGGAGGAGATCTGACGGCCCAGCTCGCGGGTGGATGGGATTAGGGAAGCGGGCCACATGGCTCACCCAGATTGAGCCACGTGGCCCAATCAGATTATTGCAAACTTCAAGTTGAAATATGAAGGTCAAGATGGCTGAATTTGATAAAACTCAAAACATGAAAGTTGTAGATCTTGACGAGATCTACAAGTTTCATGTTGACCACAACTGGAGAAGAGATCAAACAAAGACCCAAAATATTTTTGAGGTTATTTTTAAGACTAAAAATACCACGAATTATCATTTTGCCATTTTTTGTGGTTTTTAATTTATTTGAGACTCTGATAATTACAGGACATTAACTGGGTTTTATTGACATATATTTAAGCAAGGGGGTTAATAATAGAAAATAAAGATGATGAAATCGAGTTTCATTACCCCCCTATACTTAAACTATGCTCGTCCTCGAGCATCAAAAAGAATGACTAAGTTGGATTAACCCCTTTGTGCATGTGAGTACAGGATTTAATCTGTTCAAATCAACTCAATTTTAGAGGTCCAAAATTCTAGATTCAACCCAGCCTTAATCGAAGAGGTTCCCAATTCCTCTAATTCTCTAGACTCTCTCTGATGTACATATAATCTAAAGATATGACATTTAGTGTTGACTGCAATTTCGAGAGTAGAGTCAAATCTTCACCCAAAGTATTGGTCCGAGAAATTCTACTAAGGACCCAATCCTCAACACTAGGGAATAAATCCAATCTTGCATTCAGTCTACCGTCTCTTTAGTTGTCAGACTTAGAAAATGTAGATGGCAGGCCAGTCATGGAGGGCATGGGATTGTGTCATTTCTTCTCTCCCTCGCATTGGAACAAGGATTCTCTCTAGTGCCTTTTACGCAACACATTTTCTTTGTGTTGATCAGTGCGTCCGTCAAGAAAAATTGGAGCCGTCTGCACTTGTTTTCCTGGGAGTACACCAGGGTGTGTCTTTTTTTGAGTACCTATCGTACCTTCGACACCCAGACTTGTAGCATTTACGATGCAGAGCCCTTTTTTGGTGCAAGCCCGACTCCTGGTCCTAATAGCGGTGGTCCAAGTGGACACTTCGAAAAGTTTGGGAGCGCTCGCCTTTGGTGGAAGCTCTTTGATATTTGACTTTGTGGAATGAGAGCTTTTCTTTGAATTTCATTGACTTGTATAATTTTTGGCTAGCTCCACTGCTTTTACCAAGAGTTGGCGCACACTGATCAACAATTTTTTTATTTATTTCACACCCATGCACTTAGGTCAATATCAAGAGATTAGTATAAGAATCAAGTTCTCATACTGGCTAATATTGCTGACACTCAGGTTTCATGAAGCCTTCACAGATTTTATCCCATCCTCGAGCATCATTAGATCAAATCCAAACTCGAATCCCTCATCCCAATCCCTCGGGTGAAAAGTCAACTCATCTCATCAAAACCGCAGTCGTGCATGTGATGTGCTGATCATATTCTTTTTGTCTGAGACTAAGCATGGAATATAGCATGCAAATCTAGAGACCTAGGGAAACCTGGATGATTAAGTCTGTGACCCTGATGGTTATGGCCGGTTAACCTAAAAATCTCAAGACCTCATAAATCAAGCTTCCTTGAACATTTCAGATCCTGGGTGGAAGTGTAAAAGTAGAGGATTAATCCAACTCCTTCATTCAAAACCTTTTTTTTTAATTTTGCTCATTTTTATGGATTTTAGTTTAAAGTTAAAACACAAGTTAAACTCACTTCCCTTGAAAAGAGATAATAGATTTTCAAAACCCGGTCACAAAAAGATTTTCATAACATTTTTCAAAAGAATTTTCCAAAACAAGAAAATCTCATTTTCAAAAATAATTTTCAAAAATATTTTTATCAAAAATAGTTTAACATAGTAGAGAAAAGCCGTGAAATCATTTGAGTTCTCTTAGTCCAAAGAGTTTTACTTTAGCCAAAAAGTTTTAAATTTTTTCAAATTTTTCAGATTATAGCTAAAGTAAGTAAATTGTATATACGGTATACCCCCTATCCTTAAACTTTGCTATGTCCTCATAGCACTAGATGATGCAAGTCCATAGGTCCATTTAAGTACAGAGAAATATAGGGGCTCCCCCTATACTTAGGTTAGAAATAACCTAAGCATAAAGGCTAGGAAAGATGAGTAGAGAAATCACAGGGACTCAGGTCCCCCCCTATACTTAGGCTGAGATTAGCCTAAGTAAAAGATGGAAATTGATGTTGGGAGGAACCCAAGGGGAACGAAGAAGAAGGATGGATTTACGAATGAGCGGATGAATCTTCGGAGATGAAATGGAGGGACTAAGGTTTTGGGGGGGTGTATCGAAGCAAGCATGGCTCAATCAAGCAAGCAAGACCCTCAGGTTCACCAACACACACATGAAACCAACCGAGGTTGGTTTATAATCTTGTCGGTTTTATTGGTGATAAAACATTAGATATTTACGCGGAGAAAAAATGTGAAGTGAAAACCAATGCGTAACCGAGGGTGTTGCTCTCCCAAAACCGAATTTTACTCCATTTTTCTGGTTGACTTGCAATTAACAGTCCCAATTTTATTTTAAGTTATCACTGAATTACGGTTAGCACAAAATCAAGCAATCATCGTCTACCATTCATTCCCATTTTCCATTAATCCTAGGTGATCAAGTTAGGAAAAAGAAACCGAGAAAAGCCGTGTATTAGATAAAAACCGTGATCTAGGCTAAGCGATAAAACATGCAGTGATTTGACAAGAATTACGTGAAAAACTTGGACTGTGTTTTTTTAAAAACCGAAATCAATATGTATGCAAGTCGATAAAAGCTGCACCTAATCATGCATCTATTAGCGGTGAATAATTTTCATTAATTTTAGCTAAGTGAGGCGAGATTATGTGCGTCTTTATTTAAGGTGTGTCCTACCTACGAACAAGCACGTAAAAGATATGGAAAATGAAAACCGCTCAAAGAGTCGTGTGCCTGGTCCTAAGTCGACACTCAAGTGGGGACGATCCCCACACAACCACGATCGTTCGATTACAACCGCGAGCCTTCAATCGAAGACCGCTGTAAACGACGAATTTATTACATGATATGCAAAAATAAAATGCGAGACATTTTTTTCTTTTCTTTCTTATAAGCTCCAAGCATGCTCCTGCGGCTCCTCGCAGCGGGAAGCACCAGCGCCTCGCCTCCTTGATGGATCAAGGGCCCTGCCACAAAAACGAAGGTTAGAGATCAAATAAAAAAAGAAAATTTTCGAATGCAAAATGGATGAGCAATTTGACCTATAAAAGAAACATGAAATTAAATGAACAAAAATCCAAAAATACAAGAAATGAGCCGTGTCCCCGGCAACGGCGTCATTTGACGAACCGCAAAATCGGCCCTTTAAGAGTGCAGAATTAGCACTTGGAATTGTCGTAGCAGTCGGGCCAATTCGGGTTCATCAAAAAGATCATCTCATTTAAATATGTATATGATAGATCAAAATGAGATGATCATATTTTTTTAACTTGGTAAGAAACCAAGGTCGAACTCAGGGACACGAGCCTTTCTCATATTAATCGGATTTTAGTCTATTTAGCTAAGTGTTGAGTTGAAGCATATATATAGGCCAAATTATGCAAGGAGACAACAATGCATTAAAGATAACACATGCATTTTTTATCAGTTTTTATCATGCAAATAAATGCAATGAAATGCATCACAGATATACCCTAGATCAAGATGATGAGCCAACTAAACCATAAGTTAATTTCAGATTTAAATGGGATGACAGACTCAATTTGAACAAGGCATAAGTTAAGAAATTAGAGACACATGGCTATAAAATAATACATCAAAATTCATTGTGTCCAAAACAACAATTAAGCATGCCATTAAAAGACCATCAAACCAGCTTTAAAACGAAACTGAAATCAACTCAATTGGACATGCGTAGCTCAAGATATGCATAAATAAAGACAAGGGCATAAATGAAAGAAAACATGAAATGATAACTACAGAGAGGTCCCTGGGAAGGACTAAAATGTAAATAAAATAAGATCTGAGGCCTTCCCTGTAAAAATTCCACATGCGCAGGGGCCTTTCTGCAAATTGAAGAAACTTGGTGGATCTCTGCATAATTTACCAAGAAACGCATGCGCCAGGCATGTGCGCTCCAGGCTCGGAAGCAGGCTAAGGTTCGGCAGAGGCTCGTAGTGCTTCGGCCAGGCTCGGCTCCTGCTTCCGGCTCGGTGCAGGCTCGTGAAGGCTCGGGCGTTCCAACAGGTTCGGCCTTAGGCTCGAGAGTCCCAAGCCTGAAGGGTCGGGGATGAAGGCTCGGGGAGGCTCTGGCATCGCCACGTGGTTGATTGTGGATCCTTTGATCACAAGGATCGAAGGGCTTCTGGCGTGATAACGTGTCTGCATGGAAATCGTTGAATCATGAGGATCCAACGGTACCTAGAGGGAGATCTGATCGGCGACGTGGGCTCCTCTGGGCCGTTGGATGATCCCCGGGGAAGGGACATCCAACGGTACCTGTACGTCCTCCTTCATCGTCAGCTGGAGGCGGGTTTGGAACTCCGGCGAGGTTGCTCCGGCTCCGCCGCTCGCTCCCGGCTACGGTGGACTTCCCCCGATCTCAAAGACACGTCGTCGATGAAGCGTGGAGCTCGGGGAAGATGCTGGCGTCTTGACTCAAGCTATCAGAGCTCTTATGTCGAAGACGACAGTGATGAAGTTGGGTCCGGCGAGCTCTCCGTCCATTGAAGATGTTTGATAACCTACATCGTTAGGCAGATAGCCGAAGCAAACGACTGTGTTGTGCGTGCGAAGTGGAGTGAAATGGGAGCTCGATAGTGTGAAGAAGATGGGAGCTCGATACTCCTCCGCCATGGATGGCGGAGAAGGTGGGTCGGAGGCGATGAGAGGTATGGAAGAGGGAGGAAATGATCGGAGATGTGCGCGTAGAAGGGGGAAGCATGGTGAAGCTAAAGGGTGGTCGTCGGAAGGTGAAGACGACGGGGGAATTCCTAATTAAATAAGTGAAATTCGAAGAAAACATAAAGGAGATGAGAAGAACTTACCGGAGATTGGGCGGAGCAGGGCCTGTGCTCGAGGTCATCGGATGACCTCGGGGTCATCGCTGGACTCCCCCGGCTACGGGGAGCAGCTTGGCGGAGGCGGAGCTCTGCAGGCCTGGCCTACCATGGCCAGGGGTCGACACCGGAGCAAACCTTCGTCTTCGCGCTCCTCGCCGCCCCCTCGCTGTCACCGGGGGGCGGGGCTTGCTGGGAGGTCACTCACGTACAGGTGGACGGGCGGATTGAAGGAGGGGGCACAGTATTTGAAAGGCGAAGTTCGGCGATTCTAGTGATGGAGGTCGTGGTTTTAGAGGAGATTATGGGACGACTGGAGGAAAGCCAAGGGTAGTGGAGTGATGCGCGAGGTAGAGGGATGATGGGGGAATACCGTGAGGTGTTTGGTTAGTGGAGATGGTGGTCGGAGTAGGTGAGATAATAGGAAGAGGGAGAGGTTTTCGCGCGGTGGAGATCGTGGAGAAGACGCGGTCGCGAGGTAGACGATGGCTGTCGGCCGTTGGATCTGGAGATCCAACGGCTGACAATTAGGCGTTGAAGGACGGGTGCGATTAGATCGATGGCGAAGCGATCGAAGGGTGTAGGAGCTGCCACGTGGCAGGCTATGCGCGAGGTGGTAGCGAACGGCGTAGATGGGACCAAGGACCTGATCAAGCGGCTGAGAATAGTGAGTGGATTAAGCGGTGGAGATTGACGTTCCCAGGCAAAACGAACGGTCGCCAATGCGACACGTGGAGGCCTATGAGAAAGGCCCTAACGGAGGGCGGTGATGGGAAGCTAAGGTTGATAGAAGGGTTGAGGAGCGCCAAAGGAAGGAGCGGCCGAGATGGAAATCAAGAGCGCGATTGAAGGGCGCAAAAGGTGCCAAGTGTCAAGCTCTGGTGAGAGCGCTTACGGACGGTGCTGATTAAAGATGGGGATGATCAGACGGCTGAGGCAATTGGGCACGCGTAAAGAGCTTTGGACCGTTGGATCTCAGGAGGAGATCTGACGGCCCAGCTCGCGGGCGGATGGGATTAGGGAAGCGGGCCACGTGGCTCACCCAAATTGGGCCACATGCCCCAATCAGATTATTGCAAACTTCAAGTTGAAATATGAAGGTCAAGATGGCCAAATTTGAGAAAACTCAAAACATGAAAGTTGTAGATCTTGACGAGATCTACGAGTTTTATGTTGACCACAACTGGGGAAGAGATCAAACAAAGATCCGAAATATTTTTGAGGGTATTTTTAAGACTAAATTCCACGAATTATCATTTTGCCATTTTTTGTGGTTTTTAATTTATTTGAGACTCTGATTATTACAGGACATTAACTGGGTTTTATTGACATATATTTAAGCGAGGGGGTTAATAATAGAAAATAAAGATGATGAAATCGAGTTTCATCACCCCTCCCAACCCCCTTCTCCCGACTTATGTATCTTGTTGAGCAAGTCAGTGTTGATAATATCTTGGAGTTATGATAAGTATGTTCATATTGCATATTCACATAATTTTTCCTTTTATTTTGTTTTTCTCTTTTTTATTTTATTGTAAATTAAATAAGTATTAAATATACAATATTATCAATTGAAGTTAGTATATTAATTAATGAGAATTAGGTGATATTTACATGTATTTTAGCAATGATTCTAGATAAAATGTAAGAATAAAAGAGATGAATCAAGAACTCATCAATAATCTATGAAACAATCAAAATAAAAGAGAATAAGTAAAGAAACGAAGTTCATACAAGCACGTGGTTGTTCTAAGTTGCTAATTGTCTCCTTGTTGCAGGGAGATTACAATCTGATGGGGAAGAAGGGGGAACATATATGAACCTTTGGATCTTGGGGATTGTTTTTTGAGAAAGAATATTCAGGGTTTGAAAGAAAAAAGATTTGCTATCATCATGGCAGACTTAAGCGAAAGATTCATCGTCGCCCCGGAATCCTTGGCATCAACTTTGTCGCAGAAGTCCCCCTTATTGTAGCGCTAGTAATTAAATGATCACATCATCTAGGAAATCATCTCGTTTCCTTATATGTTAGAGTGTGCATCAACCGCTACGAAATATATGGATTTTCTAACAACTGCGCTTCACTCATCAGAATAATGAGTGTGCTTCACTCCTAATGCAACTGTTGACCCATTAGAAATATGACATCATATCGAGGAATTTTTTAAATAATTATTAAAAAATTCGAAATTAATTAAGTAGGCATGAATGAAAATAATAAAAAAAATGTGTATCGATCGACACCTGAGGTGTCGATTTTGGGCGCCTCCTCCAAATCGGCCCTTGAGGTGCCGATTTGGGAGTGACCCATTGGGGACCTGCTCCAAATCGGCACTTGAGGTGTCGATTTGGAGAGGGGCGCCAATGGCTCTCTCCCTTACCAACGGTCCCCTCTCCCAAATTTCTTATATAACGCCCCCCCATTCTCCCCATTCCTCACACATTCATCCCATCTTCATTCTTCATCTTCCTCCCTTACTCCTCTTCTCGCATTTCTCTCAATCTGTATTCTGAAGCGTGATTTCGTCTCTCAATCTGCTAATCTTATTCAAGTAAGAATAAGTTTTTTTTGTAGACATTTTTTCGTATTTTTTTGCAGGTTTTTATCAGTGAAGGCGATATAATATTGCGGATATCGGATTATGTTCTTTTCTTTTCGAATAACATTTCTATTTGAAGGCACGCGTCTTTCAGGTAAATTTACTTATATTAAATTTTTCGTGATTGTAATCAATAATTAAATTAATTCTTTTTTCATATTTAAATTGAAATCATTTGTGTTATAAACTTTGTATGAAGTACCCCACAGAAGTTGAAAAAAAGAAATGTAAATGTAATATGAAAACTATTTTAATATCAATTACATTAAGGCTAAACACCTTATTATCATTGCATCCATTTAGATTTAGAAGTACACATAGTCATATGAAAATTACTACTCATTTAGATTTGGAATCGAGCGCCGGGAGAGTTTCTATACAGTGCTGGCAGGACTCACTGTGGTGAGCACTGATGAGTCCCCAAGACCAGACTTTTGAATTCCATCTCTGAGTGATTAGTATATCATTTAAATAATCGATTAGTAGATATGACATCCGAGTGAAATATAAATGATTGTTATATTTAAATAAACTAATCAAATCATGTATTTTATTCATACAGATGGCTTCCAACACTGCTCATGTCCTATTATATTGAGGAGGTTCGGTTCATGTCTCTGATGACCACGTAGAATATATTGGAGGCAAGAAATGGATGTTTATATTACCATGTCAAATGGATCCTTCATTACTGACCAGTTTGGTAGAGCGATGGAGACCTGAGACACATACATTTTACCTACGTTTTGGGGATTCTGCCATTACTCTACAGGACATAGGATTAATTAGTGGATTGAGAGTTGATGGTCTACCTATCACTGGACCAGATACTCCGACAGGTGGATATGATGCACTGTGCCTGAGTTTGTTAGGAGTAGTACCCACTCGGATAAAGGGTGGAAAAGGGAAGTTATCATGGATACGCGGCGTCTTCTTCAGTCAAGAATATCCGCTGCAGGGTATTAAAGATAAATAACAAGCGACTCATATGATTATAGAACTAATTTTCTATCATATAGGATGTAGTGTTCTTGCAGACAACAGCGGAGATAAGCGTTCTCGTAGTGATGCACCTTCCTGATCGCGTGATGTGTCAATTTGGGATGCGACAATATATTCCTGCTTCCGTTGAGAGGATAAATATTGTATCTGGACGTAACAAGACCCGAAGTGCTGACATCCTAAACCGGTCTACTATATATCAGCAATACGTAGATCATTGGGATGATAGGGAAGCCGCAGTTGTTCATGAGCACACGGATTCCAATGCCAATATTTACATGCAATGATATTTACATGCAATGATATTTACATGCAATGGTATTGGAATATTCTTATTATATTCGTAAATGAAATAGGTGGATACGATTATACAAGGAAGGAACAGTATGGATGAACTTAGAGGATCAACAGAATTACCTTCCAGCATGAGGACGACGGTTGAAAATACAATTAACATGTTCGATGAGACAATCAACATGTTCTCATTCATATATCCATTCCAACAATATGAGCAACTGTACATGCCATCACAGGAGCATCATACTTCGGGAGCATCAGGTTTTGTGATTTCTTTGTTATAAATGGAAACTATTTTGTTTCTCTTTTGGACGGGTGAATTTTTAAAATTATATGTTGTAAATCATACATGTAAAACTTATACAGAATATGATGGGAAGGGATCGCAACCACCTCTGATGTTTGGGATTTCAGGTTTTAGTTAATTCTTTATGTATAGTAAACTTATATTAGTGTATCGATTTTTTGACATATAAATACAATTCCTCAAAAAATATAGCAGGACACGGTGAGCATGCATTTTCGCAAGGTCAAATAATGGAGGAGTCAATATTTGGAACCTCGGGAATGACGTCTGCGGGATATGGCGGACAAGGGTACCCGTCAGTTCAACAAGGACTTGTATCTTCAGGTTGTTAAACTTAATATTCCTCTCTTAGTAGTACTTGCATTTATGTGATATCAAGTAAAATTAATAACGTTCAGGTATGAGTTATATAGAATATAAACTTCAAGATGTCAATATGATCAAACAGGATTTGGAGCTTCAGGTTATAACAATTTATTTAATAAAATGACTAAATGCAATAACTAATGTGTATCTTCTGTAATATTTTCTAAAAGATGAATATCGCATTCTTGTAAGATATGGAGAAGCTTTCAATCAATCGCAATTTGTAGGATCATCATTTGATGGTCTTTCGAGTTAGGGGTATAGCGGGCAGGAATTTCCGTTAATTCAACCAGGATTCGTATTTGCAGGTTATTATAGTTAATTTATTGCATTATATCCTTCTCTTACTTATAGTTTAATTTATGTGACATATAATGTAATTAATATCTTTAGGTATGAGCTATATAGGGTATGGCGTTGTAGTGTCTCAAATCGGTGAAGCCAGATTTAGAGGTTCAAGTATAAATATCTTATTGAATAGAAGAACTCATTTCAATAGGTTATGTTTACCTTCTGTGATACTTACAACAATAAAAATGTCTCAATCTTGTAGGATCATCGCTTATTGGTCCTTCGAGTCAATTTGACTCTGGACCCTCTCACCTCACGCCGTCTAATCAATATAGTTCGGGAGATTTGCAATCACAAATATTTGATAGGGTTCGGCAAATGGAGACAACTGATTTTGATAGACAGTTATTTGGTATACCCATGATAATACCACAACAACGTCTGAAGCTGCCTCGAAGACCCTCTCTCGGAGTAAGGATCACTGAGCATCCTCCATTAGAGCCGCCTCGTCAGTTAACAAGTGTACGGACTTCAAGAAATCAGGAAACTCAAACAATCGAACTTCCACGAAAGTTGTCAGCTAGGCCGCATCCTCCAGGACGCATTCCAACACATTCGGAACAAATCGTCAAGCAAAAGAAGAAGAAGACGGCACATGAGGAGAGCCACAGAAAAATGGGAGATGGGGGGGGAAAGGAAACAACAAAGGAGGGGTGCAGGAGGTGGAGAAGGAGGTCTGAAGGGATTTCTAAAGATATGGAAACTATAAGTTATTGTAATTTTTTTCTTATTATTTGTAAACACATCTTTGTTCTTTATGATTTTAATAAAATACTTGCAATTTTTTAAGTTAATTAATATCAAGTTGTACGTTGTTGAGCTAGTGTATGTCAATGGTAAAGAATGTTGAGCACACTCTCAATTTCTTTATATTTACTATAATATTCCTGATATGTCAACTAAAAATACTCTTAGTATATATCAATAGTATATAATAAAATTAAAAATACAGATACACATCATATTTTAGAATAATGTTATTGGGCGAGATGAGGAGGAGGTGCAGAAGGAACAGTAACCTATCTTTCCACCTCCAAAGATGAGAGCACGAAACTCCTAGTAATAGATCGAAAAGCTTGCGATGAAGGAAAATATCGATAGCCTATTTAATTTATTTTGATTTTTTAATAATTATTAAAAAAAATTCCTCAAAGGTCCTCATTCATATCTAATATGGAAAATAATAACATTTTCCTTATTTATAGTATCAAATATGGAGTAAAATGTGAAATGGATGTATTATGTAAATTGCCCAATCCAAATCGGGTGCCGATTTGGGGCTGGCGGAACCTCAGGTGCTGATCAATACACATTTTTTAAAAAAAAATCATTGATACCTATTTAATTAATTTCGAATTTTTTAATAATTATTTTAAAAAAATTCCTCATATCGAAACCAAGGTAAAAATATTTTAGTGGATCAAATCCTTTTATTTTTTCTCGGTAGACATCATTATTAATACTAGAACCGATCAAATGTCACTATAATATAACAGAGGATTTTGTGTGTGCGGCACGAGAAACAAACAGGATGAAACGTCGATGATGTACCCACTTAATGGTGAAGCTAGTGCGTAACGGTGAAGGCACCGTCCACCACCAGGTTATGGCCGCTGACGTACTTGGACTCCTCGCTGGCAAGGTACAGCACCGCCTCAGCCACGTCCTCCGCCTTCAGAGTCACCCCCTTCAGCACGGTGGTCCTACCAAAGATCTCCTCCACCTCCTCCTCCTTCGCCACCCCCAGCCACGACGTCGTCATCGGCGTCGCCACCCCGTAAGGCGAAACACAGTTCACCCTCACCCCGTGAGCCCCGAGCTCCACAGCAGCGTCCCTCGCAAGCCCCACCAGCGCGTGCTTCGAGCACGTGTAGGGGTACGTCGTCAGCCCACCCATGACCGACGCCGCGCTCGCCGTGATGATGATGGAGCCCTTGCCAGCAGGGACCATAACGCGCGCCGCATGTTTCGTCCCGAGGAAGGAGCCCGTCAGGTTAATCGCGATTACACGCTCGAACTCCGACTTCTCCGTCTCAAGGATGTGGCTTTCGACGGCGCCGAAGACGCCGGCGTTGTTGAACATCACATCGAGCTTGCCGTGGGCGGCCACGGCAGCGTCCACCGCGGCACTGACGTCCGTCTCATTGGTTACATCGCAGTGAACGTAGAAAGCAGCACCGGGGCCGATGGTCGCGCATAGGGAACTGCAAAGGGCGATGCCCTTCTCGTCCTGGACGTCGGCGACAACGACCTTGGCGCCGTGTCGGCAGAAGAGTTTGACGGTGCACAAGCCGATGCCACTGACACCTCCGGTGACGAGAGCCACCTTTCCTTCCAGCCTTATGGGCAACGGATATATATTATAAGATAAATTTGTCTTAGATAATAGTTTCATGGATCTAATAACAGCTTATACGTACCTTCTTGCAGAAACGGGGAGAAGGGAGATGCTTTCCATTGAAAATCAAAAGGCTGATAATAAACCACAGAGCAGATATGTATATATAATATACGGACGCGAAAATTGATTGATGTTAGTGTGAGGCGAGAAGAAGGGTTTATTTATAGACTGGTCTTCTAATACATCATCAATATATTGGACGTGTCTCGTCTAAAGAAAATTGTGTGTGGCATCTACAGGTGCTCTCGGTAAGTCAGCATTTCGTAGAGTGTTTATATTTAGCTTTCCTTGCATGGTAAGTAAACTAAGACATCGTGCAGGCTGCGCACGGATTAGAAAAATGTTCATATGCCCTGGTCAAGATCGGCTTGCTGTTTGGCTCATATAGCCTGGTCAAGATAGGCTTGCTGGACGTCTCTATCCTTCTCTAGTCTTTGCACCTCCGCAAAAGCCGCCTTAAGTGGAAATGATTTTACCAGATTGAAGACATCTATAACATATATTAAAAGACGTCAGCTGCTTTA
>JAZKJV010004115.1:0-44384 GCA_037367405.1 Ottelia alismoides
TGGGCCGCAGACGGTGCGTGTCGGCGTGATCAGCCGCCCCACTGGTCGGGGTGCGGTGGACCTGCTCGCTGCGGTATTGAGCATGCCGGATGCGTGGGGCCTGGCCAAATGCATGCGAGCCTACCAGAGCGGAGGGCCCGCAGCGTGGCAGTCCGGTACGATTACAGTCCTAACCATTGGCCAGGCTGCGATAGCATGCCTCCCACTGCTCCGCGCCCAATGCCTCGACATCGCACGCACGGCGCTCCGCAACCAGCTTCTGACCTCACTCCAGCGCACCCGACAGCATGCGCCACACATGAATACCACAGATAACCAACCCAGCCCAGCGTACCCCGGCCCACATTTTGGAGGCGGCGCGGTGGCAGCGACACTGAGGCTGACACCCCGCAACCCACGCCACACGGCTATACAGCAGCCACAGCGCAACCAACGCACACGCAGCCACGGGCCCCGACGCAAAACAACACAACATCCCCACGTGGTGCGCCCCCTGGCGCCACCGCACACAGGCAGCAGCCCCAAACCAACCAAGAGGCCAGAGAGCCCCATCAACCATGCCCCATGCTGTGGCCCCCATGGCGGCCGGCCCGCAGGACCCCATTCCATGAAGCACAGGACCGCAGCATGTGCCAGGTGCATGCAATCAACAACCTGCTGGGCCGCCAGCTGCTACACCCGGACGCTGTGCTAGCCTACTGCGAGGCCGAACGACGCCGCACGGCGCAGGAAGCTCCAGCAGCCAACGCATGGTGGCGGGGCGCCTTCACGCCCAGCGAAGGCCAGTTCAGCGTTCTGGCCATCAACCACTACATGCGCCAGCGGGTGCAAGTGGTAGGCGCAGCGAGCCCATACGTGTACCTGGAAGGCAGAGGGTCCGTCACAGGCAAAAGCAAGGAGCAGCTCATTGCCTCGATCCCACCAGACACCCGCGCGCTCGGTTTCATCCTGGGCACAGACAGGCACGCAACCGCGGTATGCATACGAGGCGACCACTGGTACCACATCGACTCACTCAACCCGCGTAGCGCAACGACCTGCATGCAGGATGCCGACTGGGCCCACATCGCGCGGCTCACCGAGACCACCATGTACTGCCTAGTCAACGGCGACGTTTACGAAGCGCGGAACCAAATCCCGCACGCCCTGCGCTACACCCCACCACAGCCCCCGCCCCCAGCGCCACGCTGCGCACAACACCCACCAACCAGCATGGAGGGGCCGCCGGCCCACCCGCAGCTCCACGCGACCCCAGCACACACAGCTGGTGCCGTACTGCCCCTGCCCCAGACGACGCGCCGCCAGGCGCAGGCCGATGCACGCCGCGTGCCAGACCCCGCTGCGGCACAAGCCGCGACACCTCGGGAACACGACGTGCCAACCGTGCAAGCCGCAGCCCCCCCAACCAAGCGCATGCGCCAGGCAAGCCTCCTGCCGTACATCGGCAGCACCACTGCCGCCCGTGCCATGCCACCTGGCCAGCAACCTGCGCACCCCCCCCCCCAACGGGCAACACTGCCCCCCAGGGGGCCAGCCCCACACCCGGCCCCTCCGGCACCCACGCCGTGCAAGCAACCCCACCCAACCCACGTGCAACACCAGGCCAGCATGCGCCTCCCGTTGAACAACCCGAACGGCCACCAACCATGCAGGGCCCGGGGAACGACCCCCACGGGGCCGCGCAGAGGCCCCAGCCCGTCGAGAAAGGCGACCTGTTGCATGCAGTGCGCCCGGTGCGAGAAGCGGCACACGCTGGTCCCACGCGAACCCGGCCGGAGCGCCAATCGGAACGGACGAACGTGCGCGCGGCGCCCACTGCCGGGGAACCGGCGGGCCCACCACCACCAGGGCAGACGGTGCAAGGCGGGGACGCCCCCAACAAACGTGCGCGGGGTGCCGCGCCGGCCACCACCTTGCCGTACACCCACGGCGCAGCCGCCGCCCCTGACTCGCCACCCCGCCAGCAACCTACGCCGCCCCTCCTGGGGGATATTGCCGTGCCGCCGGCACCTGACCAGGCACCCAGCCCCAGCCCTGCAGATGCTGAACGCCCCACCCCACCCACGGCGCACCCAACAATAGACCAGCACAGACCAGCCGACACGTGCCCCGCCCGACCACCCACCATGCGGCGCTCGCCAGACAACCTCCACGTTGTGACCCTCAACGTCCGGGGGATGACCTCTCATCTGGACAGCGTACTCGTCGCCATTGAAGAGTGGGCCGCCGACATCCTGGTACTGACGGAGACAAAACTGCGCAGCACAAGCCACAACCACATTCAGCGCATCAAGCGGGATATGGCACCTGCGTATGTGACGTACCACAGCAACAGGCCACTGACCGCTGGGCAACCGATCGGGCACCCTGCGCTGGGCCGCGCAGGAGTCATGATAGGCATAGCCGAGCGCTTCCACAGGAGTGGCTGCGTCACGGCCGAGCCAACGCCAGTGCAGCTTCACGGATGCCTGGTCCATTGCACGATTCGCACCCCACACAGCACGGCGCTGCACGTTATTGGTGTATACGTGCCCTGTGACGACGACAAACTGCGGCGCGACATATACGACTACTGCCACGCTGCGGCGGAGGCGGCCAACGGCCGGTCTGAGCACCTGCTTATTGCAGGCGATATGAACGCAGCCCTGTACGACACCGACCGCTCCTCGCAGCGGCTTACCGCAACGGACAACGCCCACAGCGCCTTTGCCGAGCGCGCCTCGGTGCACCCCATCAGCGACCTGCAGGGCAGGCAGAGGCGACGCACTCATACATACGAGCAGTGGCAACACGCCGCGTTGACACACAGCAGCCGCATTGATGACATACTGGTATCCAAACGCACGTGGTGCGCGCTCACCGCCGCGCTGCACACACCCGCCGTACAACCGCCTCAGGAGACAGTGGAGGCATGCGGCGGAGGCTTTGACCACTACGCACTGCATGCCCATCTCCCGCTTGCCGCCCTCACACTCGCTGCGGCCCCGCAGAACAACCTAGCTGCACAGCAGGATGCACGCAGCCTGTGGCAGCAGGTGCGGCTGCCCCTCAACCGCAGCGAGATCGACGCCATCAAGGCGGGCCTCGCCGCGCGACTCACCACGTTTGGCACGCCAGCCATCCAGGCAGAACTCATTGCCGCCGAAGCAGCCATTCAGGAGGCGGTCGCATACTCCCCACTTGGCCCGGATCTCACAAACCTGCGGCAACAGCCATGCATCCGAGACATCAACCTGGAGGACTGGGACAGGGCGATGGCCGAGTGTCTAGAGCAGGCAGTAGCATGCGCCCTCACGCACCTGACCAAGAAGCCACCCCGGGTGCCGCACGCCAAGCCGAAGCGCCGCACGCAGCGGCGCATGACCGCACTTTGCCGCAAGCACAAGCAGCTGCGCCTGCAGTTGACAGCCGAATGGTACGGTGCTGTGCGCACCCCTGAGACTGACCCGCTTGCGGCAGCAACCCCAGATGGAACCGACACCCGCAGCGTGCACCAGCAACTGCAGGTCGTGCGCAAGGCCATAACCGACCTCAGCAAGACCATTCACAAAGACAATGTGTCACGCTGCCGTACAAGATTCCAACGGCTGCTGGCGGTGCAACCGCGCAAAGGCCACCGCCGTATATTTGCCTCCGGCGCTGCTGACCAGTCCTCGGGCATTACAGCCCTCAAGCACCCGGAGACTGGGCGCCTGCATACTGACTCTGAAGGAATGCTCGACTGTCTTAGCACGTACTTCAAGGCGCAGGCTGCCCCAGTGGGGGGCCCCCGCACCGGCAAATACTTGCCTGGCGAAGCAGACCGCCGCTACCCGTGGGCCCGGAAGATGGCGGTTGACCGCATGCCCTCCCTGCAATCCGCGCGCCACGCACCCGCTGCCGACGGTGGCGCAGGTGTCCCCGGAGCCCAACAAAACCTCCTGCCCCAGATTGCCAGCCCTGCCGCTTTCCACACTTGCATTCAGCACCTGGCCAACAACAAGAGCCCAGGCCCAGACGGTGTGCCGAATGAAATACTGCGCTGCCTGCCGGACCCCGTGCTACGAGCGATGCACACCATGATGGCAGTCATGTGGGTACAACACTACACCCCGAAGAGATGGCTGCGCTCCGACACCGTGCTGCTTTACAAGAAGGATGACCCAACCCAGGTCAAAAACTACCGGCCCATCGCGCTTGCCAACACCATCTACAAAGTGTGGACAAGCCTGATCACGTCAGCCGTCGCCGACTACGCCGAGCGCAACCACATCCTCAGCCCGCTCCAAGAAGGCTTCCGACGGCACCGAAACACCGAAAGACAAACACCGAAAGACAGTTGCAAAACATGCTGCACGTCATCGAAGATGCGGCGCTCACAGCGCAAGACCTGTACGTGCTGTACATCGACTTCTCTGCGGCCTTCAACACAATAGACCATGACAAACTGTTGATGATAATGTACGACCTCGGGTTCACCACCGACGCCATCGACGTCGTGCAAAACCTGTACCAGAGCGCAGCCACGTGCATCAAAATCCCGCAGGGCGCCACACCGCCCATCCCGATAGAGCGCGGCATGGTCCAGGGTGACACACTGTCCCCCCTGCTCTTCATCATCTTTATGGAACCGCTGCAGCGATGGCTACACAGCGGCGGGCGCGGATACCGGTACGGCTGCCTGAGCGACAGCCTCAACGACCAACACCACTGCAGTGGCCCGTCATTTGCGGACGACCTGGCCGCTTGCACCAATACCTTGCACGACATGAGACTCCAGGCACACAAGATCGGAGAGTACCAGGCCTGGTCCGGCGTCGAGGTCAACCACAGCAAGTGCGCGGTCACGGCCATCCTTCATAGAGAAGCGCTCGCAGACAACAGCCTGAAGGGGCCAACGTGCCCCAAGACGCTGCGCCGACGCCTGGACCCCATGAATGGCAGCGGTGGCATCTGCATCGCTGGAAAGCCCGTCCCTTTCCTGCCACCGACCTGCTCATACAAGTACCTAGGGGTACATATCACGCTGACCCTCAACTGGTCCGCACACATGCAAGCCGTAACCGAGGCCGTAAGACAAAAGGGGACTGCCCTGGCCACGTCAATGGCCTCCCACCGGCAGTGCCTCCACATCATCAAGACCTGCCTGAAGCCCATCATCACCTACAGCATGGCGTGCATGCCGTACACCAAAATGGACATCCTGCTACTCGATGGCATTCTTGCGCGCACCGCACGCAAATGCTGCGGCCTCCTCCCCGGCTTTCCCACTCGAGCCATCCTGCTGCCGCACGAGGCCTACGGGCTCGGCCTCGAATCTGTCCTAGTTGAGTACGTGCAACGCGCCGTGCGTAGCCTGGTACGGGCGCTCAACGACCCGGGCCGCCTGGGGGTGGTCACACATGCCCTGCTCACCCTGCAGCACCAGCGGCTAGGCGGCGCCGCTGCAGCTACAGGCGCAGACCTCCTCCGCAAAGAATACGCGTTCTACAGCACTCTTAAGCAGCTCCACCTCATGCAGGAGCACCACATAAGTCTGATGGACCACGGTCAGGCCTTTCACACTACCGCACGGGACCTGTGGAGGGCGCTACAAAGTGTACAGCCTGTCGGCGTGGACGGCGCACTCAGCCCTGCGCACCTGCTCCCCCTCATCGAAGCGGACCTGCAGATGTCGGACCTGATCGACCGGAACCACCCCGACTGCATGATTACCACCACAGAGCTGCGCCGGCGGCTGGGCAAATGCGCACGTCACAGGCACGAAGTCGCCCTGAACCGGCTCACCCTGGCGTTGTCTGCGGACGCTCACGGCATCAAACCCCGCCAGCACAAGGGCACAGCACCGCTGCCCGCGCATGTACGACGGCTGCGTGACCCCCCACACCTCGATGCTGGCCGCCTCCCGACCCTATTGCAGCACTTCAACCGCTTCGCTGGCCCCGCAGGCGGCGCCACCGGGCCGCCACACACAGCAGGGGCCGCGCCTTCAGGCGACGTTGACATGCCGGAGGCAGGGGCGCCACCTCCACCGGCACACGCCACGCCGGTCGAAGGGCCCCTGCCGATGGAGATGGACGTCAACCTCCCCGACGGTGATGGGTCGCCAGATCCGGATACGCACATGACTGAGGGGACCGCAGCACAGGTGCAGCCCGCTGACGACTCGCCAAACCCTGCTCCAGACGAGGGGGCGCGAGGGGGCAGTCCAGGCACCCATCGTGGGCAAAACACGGTGGTGGGCGGCAACGCCGATGCCACGGAGCAGGCCACCCAAAACCCCCCTGGCGCGCGGCGCCAGCGTGCAACCGAGCAGGCACCGCCAAGGAGGTCGACACGCCTCGCACAAAGAGCAGGCGCCACTGCCCAGGGCACGGCTGGCGCAACGCAGCAGGCGGACCCAGCCAAACCCAAAGCCAGGCCCAGTGGAACGACACCACGGCGCCGAAAGCAGCCCCAGGCTGCGCACCGCGCATGCCCGCAGCCCACCCGTGAAACCCGAGCTGAGGCGCACTTCGCTGGCAACACCCGCACGCAGGCGGCAGCGCTGCGGAATGCGCACACCCTTGCCCAGCGCAGTGTACACGGCGCCATCGTCGACAATGAGGTGCTTACCGAACGGGGATGGGATCGCCAGCCGGGCACGTCCTTTGTGTGCGTCAGCCGCCGATTCTTCAACCGCCTCCTCGCCGACTTGACGACCACACCTGAGGATGCCGACAGGGAGCGCAAAGCAACCGTCCACGAGGCGCGCAACCTCTTCAAGGACTGGGCGAGCCGCACCGACCACGTTGCCGCCCCGGCGGCGGAGCCGTGCCGCCGGCAGCTTAGCGCCGTGTTGCAGCGGAAAGCAGCGCATGCTCACCAACGCGCAGGCCCCAGCCTGGTACGACGAAATCGTTGCCCGAGCCCCACCAGCGCCGCAGCCAGCAACCGGCGACCACCAAGCCAGCAACGCCAGCACAAACCTGCCGCCCACCCGCAGCGCACGAAATGCTGCCCAGGCTGCTGTGCCGCTCTGGAAAAAGGTTCGGGCCCGCCTCCTCACCGGGCCCTTCGCCTGCGCCGCGGATGACCAGTTAGCACCAGCGGGCAGCACCAGCCTGTCCGCGGCCCTCGCCTCCGAGTTGGCCTACGGGCTGTACGACAGTGGGGCCGATGGCACGTACAATAGGGTACGAAAGGTCGTCAGCGGGGCCATCGGCAACAAGATACCAAGGCTCTACCGAGAGAGCTGCGCCGCGTCCGGCAACGCAGATGCCGGCAGCAACCGCATGACGAGCTATCAGGTCGAATGGCAAGACTCTGTCGTCACGCAAGGCATGGTCGACGCGTATGCCATAATGCGGTACCATGCCAACCACACAGAATCGACCTGGAGGCTGTTTGGTACAGGCATAGGCCGCCGCCTGCGCACCGTGCACTGGTGCCCTACGGTTGAGCCCGCACGAACCATGCAAGCGACGCAAGACGGCTGGGAAGCAATGGTGGCGGCCGCTCAAGCCCGCACGGCGCGCGCTGCCCCGGACACCCACGCGGCCGCGCCGCGCGACGCACACCTGAGCGCGGCGCAGCGCCAAGGCATATGGGAGTGTGCCGACCCCGCAGCACTGCAGGACCGCGCCCTGCTAGAGCAATACGTGCACATTGACACACGCCGGTGCAACCCGGATCTCGACATCCAACCAACCAGCAGGTACACCATCGTAGTGCGCGGGCGTCGGCCCAATGACGATGAGACGCCTGCCCTCACCTTCAACCCAGCCGGCTCCTACGTAGGGCAGCTGCCGGTGGCGCGCCTCGCCACGCTGCACGCCCGGTACATGGCGACACGACAGCGAGACCCCAACCTGCACGCCTGCCTTGCAGCGGCAGGCGGCTTCGAGGAGGACATAGCCCGGCTCCTCCTGCGGTACACGGAGGGATGCGGCACGCCGGACTATAAGGTCAGGGCATGCAACCACATGGGCCTCCCACCACACCTTCGACGCGCCCTGCGGGTTACGCTGGGGGCCAGCGCAGAACGATATGCCTCTCCCCTGGACTTTGACCCAGAGTGCGCCGAATACTACAGCCCATTTCCGGAAGACCAGCTCTTTGGCGCGAGGCATGACACCTACAGCTGCGTGCATGTTGGCATCAGCCAGGCCAACCCATGCGACAGCCCTGCTGATAGGCTAAAGGCCGTCCGATGGGCCATCGCATCGGCGCACGCCTTCCCCAGCATCCCCACGATCACAGTCTTCGCAATGCGCATCACCCATAATGAAGCCACCGCCGCCCTGTACGAACACCCCATGGTGCGCCTATTAGCGCAATACAAGACCGCGAGCCTGTCAGGAGACACTTGCCTTGTGCCGCCAGCGACGTCAGGACTGGCAGGTCCGGCGGCGCTGCACTATCGGTACCCGCATGCCACGACGCTGGACGTCCTCATAGTTGCCAACGTAGCAGGCCTCGCCTACCTGCAGCAGGAAAGCCACACGGGCGACACGCGTCTGCAAGACCTGCACACCGCTCTCATGCAGGGCACTGCATACGACACCAAATGGTACGGCTATGAAGTGCCCAGCAGGCATGACTATGGCGCAGCGCAGGAGCGTGCGCGCATGAGGGCCCCAGGCCCAACCCCGTCGGTGCCCACCCCAAAGCGCCTGCGTGCGCTGCTGTATGACCACGCGCATGGCGGCCCCGTGCCGCAACCATGCCTCGACCTGCCCTACGCGGAGGGTGGCACGGCAGCCGATGACGACCCAGCCGCGCCCAGCAACCCCGTTCAGCGCATGCGCATGACGTTCCCCGACACGGTCTCCGCGCGCTTCGCACCTGAGCAAGGCGTGTACACGGACGGCAGCTGCATCAAGGATCCCGCGTCCGGCTGCAACCTCCTCGGCGCAGCGGTGTACGCTGCGTCCCTGGACAAGCACGAGCGCGATGGGACGCGCGTGCGAAACGCCAACGTGTTCACCATCAACCCGAACGGCCTCGAGGCCACCAACACCATCCAGAGGGCGGAGCTGAGCGCCTTGCACTACGCAGCCAAGGAGGTGGGGCCACGTATCGAAGCCCTGGGAGCGCAAGAGCTGACAATATTCACTGACAGCCAGGTATCCCAGCACCTGGATCCAGAAGGCCATCCGGCGCCCAGACCTGCTCCGCGAAAGCAAGCACTGGCCGCTGCTGAGCGCCATCACGCTGGCGCTTCGAGCCCGTGCGCTCAACGGCACGCACACGTTCATCCGCAAGGTAAAGAGCCACACAGGTGTAGCAGGTAACGACGTGGCTGACAAAAGCGGCGCAGCAAGTGGCCGAACGCAACCTGAAAGCTACAACTACGCGCAAACGGGACCGAGAAGGCAGTGATGAGGAGGACGGGCCAGCCCGTCAGGCGGAACCCGACTTTGTAGAAGGCACCGACAATAAACCGTACGACAAGCTCTGCTGGGCCAGCCACCAGGCCTCCTATGTGCACAACCTCAACGTACACGTCAAGCAGTGTGTGGCTGGTACAGCCGCTGGGGGCCCTGGACCTGTACGACAATACGAGTCGTACTGGATACGGCCGAGGGCGACCTGTGCCCCAAGACCAGCAACGGAATGTGGACCAACCCACACGTGCCCTTCGCCGCCAGCCTGACGATGTTCAAGGCACGCCACGGCCAGCTGTAACAACGCAAAATGGGCTGCACGCTTCCGCCGGCACTCTACTCACGGGCCCGAGAACGCGGCCGATGCGCCGTGCCCGCTATGCCGTACGCCGGACTCCTGTGGCCACATACTGGGCGGCTGCCGGCACGCGGACATGCACAAGTTGTACATTGCCCGCCACAACAAGGCCGTACGGACCATAGCAAAGGCCATCGCGCAAGGAGCGAACGGCGGCTGCGTCATGTTCATGGACGCCGAGAAGGACGCTGAGCGCTCCGAGCACAACATGGGCACCCGCCTGCCCGCATGGCTGCTACCGGACCTACCAGCCGAAGAGGTACGGCGCCACAGGCCCGATATCTTGCTCATTCCCACCCTGCAGCGCACGTCCCTGCAGCGCACGGACTGCATGGATGCAGAGTACGATGGCCCCCCGGCCGACGAACGCTGCAAGCACACCGTCCACTTGCTTGAAGTAGGATACGGCTCGGACACCAGGCATGCAGACAAAACGCATGAGAAGGCCCAGCAACATGTCCGTCTGGCCGAACTCCTGCAACGCAAGCGGCCGGCTGGCGGGTGCGGTACACGCAGCAAAGTGCAATTGCGCTCGGCGTGTGTGGCGCCATTGGGCGACGACTAGTCCCGCTGCTACGCGAGCTAGGGGTGGAACATCCCGCGGCCCGCCGCTGTGCCGCCAAATTGCATGAACACGCAGTCATGGCTGGGCACACCATCGTCAAACTCCGACGGCACCTGGAGAGACCTACCGTAGGGGCGTCTCCGCCTCGCACCGGGCAAGGCCCGGGACAGGCCCGCCGCGGCAAGCGGCGGCGCCCAGGGACGCCGACTAGGCGCCCCCACCCACCCTGATTCCCCTGGTGGCTGGGTAGTTCGTAAGGCTGCTCCGTGCTAGCCCATCGTGCCCAGCCCCCTTAACACACGCGGGTCTGACCCAGCGTATTATCATTATTATTATTATTATTATTATTATTATTATTATTATTATTATTATTATTATTATTATTATTATTATTATTATTATTATTATTATTATTATTATTATTATTATTATTATTATTATTATTATTATTATTATTATTATTATTATTATTATTATTATTATTATTATTATTATTATTATTATTATTATTGCAGATGATGAGCCCATTGCGCGTTCAGCTTGACACTGTTATGGACGGCTTGACAATATCGCGCGATTGATGCCCGACAACCGTGTTCGGTATCAAGGGCTGCACTACGGTGCGTCGGGAACCCGGCAGATTTATTGTGTCAATGAGCTCCTGGCGGCGGGAAACGTACTGCCGGCACTCTGCGCAGCAAGCTCAAGGCTTGCCGATTGTATGTTCCGCGTACCGTTACGCTTTGTTGAAACAGCTGCGTCTGCTCCGTGCTATCTATCCTTTGGCGCGCAGGTCTGGGGGCCACATCGTTTGATCACTGATTTCGTCGAGGCACTGAAAGATGCAATAACTACTTCTCATTTATCAGCTGTTACAATTCTCCGTTGCCACTTGAGGTTCGGTTCGACCAAGTCCAGAAGTATGGCGATGACGATCAAACAAACCCCTATGTAAACCCCATTTTTCAGTCTGCACTAGTGCCCACGACTCAGAGAGCAGCAACCACGCCAAGCGCGGCGCCGGCCGCCCCAGACGTCGTCCCTAGATCGTCATGTACCATAAAGGACCGCGCGTGTAGGCGCGCAACGGCGCCACGCCAGGCGCCGCCACAACCGGCAATACACGGACCAACCACTGTCCGCGCACGCCGTGCGGGCCTACAGCCTAGGACCCGCGCCCCGCGCCAACAGCGCGACGGCCTGTGCCAGCCGAAGGCACCGCCGAACATGCTGGCACGCACGCCACCGAGCCCGCCGACGTGGGCTGACGCCGCGGTGGACCCTTCCCCCTCTGGGCCCGTGATGCTGGTTGAGCCGGGAGGGCGGTTGGGAAATAACAAACGACACGGTCGCAGTGCGGCGGAGCGTGGCTCAGCAGAGAGCCACGCGATGCCGCAATACAAGGAAGATTGGGATTGGGCAGACTACCAGCCAGACTACCAGCCACAGGCTGGGAAACCCAATCATAGAGCGCCCCTAAAGCGGCACAGCTGCTCTGCAGCAGGTACGACAGTACTGTACTCCAATTGATTTACAGCTGAAATGAGAAACCGCCATCTGCCCCATTCATACTTCATGGAGCAGAAGCGACCACACAGCGTCACTTTACAATCTGTTGTAGGACGGAAGTACCCAGCAAACCGTCTGCTTTGAAGCTTTCCCATTGCAGAATTACAGGAGTACTGGTTTGGTGTTAACTTTTGGAATAGTCTGGCCTGGCCTGGCGAGCGAGGCACGTTACCATAAATGCTCCGTGCTGATCTTGAGATGGCTCTTTCTAGCTGTCGAACGCATCCCGCATTAGCGACACGCTTGTGGTTGAGCGGCCTGATTTGGACTCTACTTCAAGAGCACGTTGCGTACTACGCGTCGTTAGAGCTGAGCGTGGGTGCGTGAGTTGCTTGATCGTCTGCGGGATAACCTGCTGGTGGATTGGCAGCACCCGGACGTGTTGAAGTTGCTAAAGTTGCTGACCCATGTACGAGGGTAACGCACCTCAAATGCGTCCGCTACTCTGCATGCATTGGTGTACCGCCCGTTTGCAAGCTTAGGCGCCTTAAATGGCTGCCCCCCACGTCTGCGTATGTATGTCCCGCACACTTGATGTCATTGATGCGTTGTAGATTGCGCTGCAGATTATGTGTGATCCCTACCAACGGCTACACAGCGTGAAGCAAGTCGCTTAGCGCTAATCTCGCCGTGCGCGCTGCCTAATTGCTTGTCGCTTACGAGTCGCTTACGAATCGCTTACTAGAAAAAGGGGAAACGTTACGCTTGGGTCATACCCGCGTATGTTAAGTGGCCAGAGGTGATGAGCCGTCAGCAGGGCTCTGCGGCTTTACAAATCCGCCTGGCACCATCCTTTTCCATGCTCTCGGTCATGGCGCCGGCATGTTCGGCTTGATCCGGCTACGGGCATGCTCCGCTCCGCCCACTCGCTCCGCCTGGTTGGCAGCATAGCCCCCGCCTCAAAGGGTGGTTAACTATGCCCAGGACGGCATTTCCCCCCGCAAGTAGAAAGTTGCAGGTTCAAGGATTTGAACTCGCAACCTCCCGATCCATAGCGATGTCACCAATGACATTAGCACTATGAGTCCCGGCCAACTCGGACCTTTGGGGGGGATCGCTTACTACTCAATCTCCAAGTCTAGACTAGGAGTCGCTTGTGGCTCGATCAGGGAAACATTACGGCAGCTAATCCACATCCTGGCCATGTCGTGTCGGATGGATTTCGAGGTGAATCGTAGCCGTGGTAGACCACGCAGCGCGGGTTTGTCCTCTCTACCGTGATGCTCAGCGTTAGGTGAAGCAAGAAGATGAACGGCACGTTGCTCTGCCCTCAGCAATGTGCTGTGTTGCGAGATACACTTGGGGCGCGCTTGGATGTTGAGCAAGTTATGGAGACGCTCATGAACATGTCTGATCCACGTGCATTTGCTGACTTTGTGCACCGACTGATACACGCACGTCAGATGGCTCTGAATGCACGACCCTGACCTCTCTACTTCGTATCGGGCAGCAGCCTGTAACAGAACTGAACGCCAACGGTCCGTCGCACTCACAGGGCTAAGGAATACCCGCGCACCTGTAAATCCGGTAAGGAACGTTTCCGGCGGGCACATGAGGGCGTCGTCCTTGCCGTCCGCCGTCTTGGACGATGTACGGGCGGCGGTGTCGATGGAGGCACAGATGAAGGGATGTAGCTCTGAATGCGCGGCACACACGGCAGCCCAACCGGAGTCGGAGGGACTTGAAGTACACGTGCGAGCGCAGAATCCGGCAGAAGCTTACCTCGGCATATCACCCGAGCGCAGACACGACTGGTAGGAGGACGTTATCCTGATGTCGGCGTGGCCATGCGCCTCAAAGGCCACGCACTCAAGTGGAGCTATCTTCTTCGCAGCAGCAGATAGCTGACAACTGCATACCGGAGCCATGTATTATCCAAGTTATTCATTGGCAAGATCGCGCCGTACGCGTATCTTCCTCGCAGAGGATGTCTGCCAGGGTGCCGCTGCAGGACTGGTCATCCCAGTAGTCCAAGGCGACTCCGTTCGTGACATTGAACATCCAGGCGACGCAAGCGTCCTGCGCGTTGGCCCCCGCCATGTCGGGCTGGCCATCACCCCAGCGGACGTACGACACGTTCGCTCCATCGGGCCACTGGAAGCTCAAGCCGTCTCCTGCCAATGGCCAAACGGACAGACAAGAGCACATTCATAAAACATGATAACAGTACGCTGGGTCAAACCCGCGTGTGGTAAGGGGGCTGGGCACGATGGGCTAGCAAGGAGCAGCCATACGAACTACCCAGCCACCAGGGGAACCAGAAGGGGGGGTGCGCCTAGCCGGCGTCCCCTGGGCGCTGCCGCTTGCCGCGGCTGGCCTTGTCCGGGCCTTGCCCGCCGCGGGGCGCGGGCATCGGCGCCCCTACGATGGGTCGCTCTAGGTGCCGTCGGAGTTTGACGATGGTGTGCCCAGACATGACCGCATGCTCGTGCAACTTGGTGGCGCAGCGGCGGACCGCGGGTTGCTCCACCCCAAGTTCGCGTAGCAGCGGGACCAGGCGTCGTCCAATGGCGCCACACAAGCCGAGAGCAATAGCGCTCTGTTGCGTGTACTGCACCCGCCAGCCGGCCGCTTGCAGGAGTAGTTCGGCCAAATGGAGGTGCTGCTGGGCCTTTTCAAGCATTTTTTCCGCATGTCTGGTGTCCAATCTAGAGCAGGTGGACGGTGTGTTTGCTGCGTTCTTCGGGCTGGGGGCTTTCGTACGCTGCGTCCATGCAGTTCGTGCGCTGTAGGGTGGGAATGATTAGAATATCGGGCCTGTGGCGTCGTACCTTCTCAGCAGGCAGATCCGGCAGCAGCCATGCGGGCAGGCGGGTGCCCTTTTCGATGTACAGGTGTGTGCCCGCAGCTTGCATGCGGGCACTGCCAACTAATGCTGCCGGCCAGCAGCGGGCTCATCAACACACTGTGCAACATGACGCAGTGCAGCTCTCACCGTCGCTGCTGGCGCCAACCCATAGCTTGTTCTGGGCGGTGATGCGCGAGTCGAGGGCCCACTCGGTCAGCGCAGCCACAATCCTGTTGGCGTCAGCGGCGGAGCGGATGGTGGCGAGCTGGCCGCCCAGCTTCTGGCAGTAGGCCTGGCCCTGTGGCCACGTCATGTCCTGGTGGAAGTAGCTGTAGCGGTAGTTGCGCATCAGCAAGGTAGCGCTGGGCACCACGGCGAGCTTGGGCTCGGGGCGTGCGGCAAGAGAGCCTGCACGCGCAAAATGGGCACGGTGATTGGGCGAGTTTGAGCGGGCAATGGCATCGCCATACATCTTGTACACTGGTGAGTGTGCTACTGCAAAGGAATGTCGGGCCCCAGAACGTCAATGCTGTTCCGTGCAAGGTGGTGCGGAGCCGCGGGCAAGTGCACGATGGGTGGCATCCAGCACAATACTCTGCACTTTGCGGCCAGCTCTGCCAGGGGGTTGTGCACAGCAGATCCCCGCCAGTAGGACCCTGGCTAATGGCGGTCTCGTCATTTGACGGGAGTAACCACTGCCTTCCGGGAGGTCCCGGGTTCGAGCCTCGCTTGACCCCGTGACGTTTCGGTGCTGATTGAGGGAAGGTATGCCAGGGCATACAGAAAAGGAGGGAGGGCCAGGCTCCCGGCGGAATAGAACTGGCTGTCGCCGCATCTTGAACGCGGAAACAGGGTGCGGAACAACCCAATAAACAGGCCTGGGCATAAACAGGCCTGGGCAAAGGGGCTCTATCCCAGGTCTGATGGTGTAGATGTATGGTGCCTGGTGGGCCCCGAGCAGTTACCCCCAGTCCCGCCAGTGGAAGGTAAAACTGGACGAGGCCTTGCCACGACATAAGCTCGTGGAGGTGACTGGCATGCGAGAGGTCTCAGATTCGATTCCCATAGGGGTCGAGGAGATTTCTGTTGGTGGTTGCTGTCTGTCATCAGGCGCACTAGCCCCCCCTGCTGCAGACGTTAAGAACCGGTAATCTCACGGACATGCTCGTGCGACCCTGCAGCTTCACTACACGCCGGTTTACCCGATGCGTAACTTTGTTATTACTATTATTGTTATTGTTGTTTCCCCCAGTCGGTCCCCTTGACACGCACACGCGGGTTGGGCCCTGGCGTAAGTGAGGCTTATGTACGGAGGAGCAAAGCGACTGGAGAACATACTATGCCCGTTTCTGCATGGAGTTGAATGAGTCCTAGTTTTGATTTCCTGTTGCTGACTAGCAACTAGCGTTGCCTTTAACATGGAGCGCACGTAAGCTCGGTTCAAGGCAATCTGCCTTTCACCTTGAGCTTGCTGCGTAGACCACGTTGCATCGTGGTACCCGCCCGCCCACCCTCACTATGAGAACGGGCCCTGTGCGTTAGGTCGCGTGTACGGGCGTTAGCCCGCGTTAGGTCACCGTGGCCTGGCCTGGCCCGTAAGGTGGGCCACACGGACATCGCCTGGTTTGCAGTTGAATTGGTACTACCAAGCCTGGAATAGGCCCGTGCGACCCTGCTACATGGTTGAACGTGACATCCCGGCGTGCCCTTGACGGTACTGGACATGTTTGGGGACATGGCAACCCGCGGCGGGAAACGCGCAGGCCTTAGCAAGAGGCCGCGTGTTGTTGCTTCTTACCTAGGCTCATATTGTGCTGGATATGATTCCCTGTACGCTTTTTAATGTTCCTTGTCGCGCAGTACCTATGACAAGGACGATGGCGTTTGGCCTGTCATGCGCGACCGCACAGGCCTCGGCGGATGGGACCGCGTGTTGCTGCTCCACGCCTAGGCACAGATTGTGCTGGATATGATTCCCTGTACGCTGTTTAATGTTCCTTGTCGCGCAATACCTCTCACAAGGACGCGGCGGTTGGCCTGTCATTTGCGCCCTGACACACGTGCAGGTCAAGAGCGCGAACAGGACGCTATGTTCCGATACGCAATTAAAAAGCAACGGGACGGGATTGGCAGCTGGCAGTGGTGCTCTGAGGCCGTGCACGGCACGAGGTCGCCAGTTGACGGAAACCAACCAGGGCATGCCCACAGCAAGCGTGGAAGCCCAGGCCGGCTGACAGCCGCACTTGCAAGATAGATCACTGTGGCGAGCCCACAGGCTCTACCTCATCGACCCTCCTCTGCACGTTTGCACTGCTAGCAAGGAAGAGGCGGGAGGGCTGCTGTACTGCTTCCAGTCGTGAAACCTTCCCTGGTTCCGGTCCAAAGATTTGGACCGGAACCAGGGAGGCCGCCCAGGCTCGGCCGCAGCGGTGGTGCAAGTAGGGCCGCAGAGCAATGTGGCCAGCCGAGGCTTTCTGGCTTCGACTAGTCCTTTCCACACTAACATTTGGTGGCAGGAGAAGCGCGTCCCCACACACGCATGCCAGCTCAGACTGCTCCTCAACTCCTCGTAACCACATCGCAAATGTCGTGCGTGTTCAGCGTGTACGCCTGCTCGCCCGCCTGCCCTTGCAGCCTTCCGATGAACGACAGAAGCAAAGGTTCTTTTTTTAGAGCGTTTCTGATGTCGACATCCATCGGCGAGGAGCTGGCTCAGAGGAGAAGGCCCTCGCTGACTGTTGGGGGGAGTAGTGGAGGTGGGGGGTATAGGCCGTTCGGGCCCGACGGCGCGGGCGGTGCACACCGCAGGTCTGCGCTTGTGCGCACGCTCTAAGCATCTCTCTTGCACTCTGTGTTTCTGCAGCGCCTGCGGTAAAGCTCTCTCGGGAGCAGCGTCTGGGTCTACCTACACAGCGTTGACTCGACATACCCCCGGTCGTCGAACTGTCGCGTCTCACGCCACACCCCCACTATACACACACACCCTGAATTTTTTTTCGCGCGTGTATAAGGTCGTGTGGGGCCCAAGGAACGTATACCCTTGTGCTTACGCGTAGGCCTATGTATTGATGTGGGTCGCAGCCTACGGCTGTTGCTGTAAGGTGGTGCGGAAGCTCTGAGTTGTTGTTGTTCGAAGTGCGGAAGCTAGAAATACGTGGAGGCAGTGGCTACAGGCTGTAGCCGATATGTGCACGCTTGTTTGCGTGGCGGAGGCGTATGCGCCGGAGGTGCGCACATAGCGCACACTGTAAAGGGGGGGCGTTAGCACGCACTGGTGCACGCTAGTGTGCACACGTCCTGTCCCTTCGGTACAGGACCGTGTGTTGGGCAGATAACCGTCTGCGGGCGGATGGCTAAGTGACTGTGGGTGTCTCGTACCCAAGGGACGGGAGTGCCGCAACCCTTGTGCGCGTACAGCCACACTGCAACTGGACCCCTATGCTCTTGCACGGAATTATGCGTCGTGTCAAGCGAGCGGATTGTCCGAGTTGATTACAGGGGACTTGTATTGCAACGGGTATGTAGGTTTACGCTTGAAGGCTCACTCCCCGAAAAGGGCAGGGGGGTCCCACTATATATACTCGCGGCACAGGCCCAGAAGACGGGGGCCGCGAACGTAGACGGAAGCTGGCAGCCTGCGCGAAGTCACTAATCAACCGCAGCCGTTAACTCGCACTTGCCCAACGGTCGGAAGCTATAGAAGCTACGCCTCAACCGTCGGCACCTGCAAGTACCTGAGGCCTCACGAAGTTGCGCTTCAACCGCAGCTGCTAAGACTCGACACACATCCGCACGGTTTTCGCTCAGGAGCTGCAGATCAACCGCCACAGCAGACTGACACGTAATACCGACGGTTTATTCGCATTAACGCCTGACCGGGCGTGTGGAAGCTGATTGCTCAGCTTCTTAACCACGCCGTTTCGTCACAACACAACGGTTCCCAGACGCATCAACCGCGGTTGCTACTCCTGCAGTCTCCTGCAGTTCTCGCACAGTTGCATCAACCGCGTGGTCACAAGTTTATACGACCCTGTCAGTTATACGGCCGGCGTGCAAACACGTGACCCACACAAACTTGGTCCACAGCGCAATACGCCACAGCTGTCGCGTCCCCTCGGCCTTATCAAAACACCGCGTCCTCGTGGTGTCTCGCGGGTTTGCACGCACGCAACGGACGACTATCAATTGTCAAGCGGGAACTTGACATGCTGCCAGTATGACGCATGCAATTATTTGGAAACCTCGGCACAACAACGCACGGGCGCGGGCGCAAACGCATTTTTGTCTCGGTGTCTTGATCTTGGGAGGTAAGCAATGATGGCTCCGGCGCGGGTGACGGTAGCGTGGATTGGCGTCAGACGGGAGTGCGCGGCGCTGGGTCGTACTCCCGGTACGGCGCGATACAACTTGGGCGCCGCGGCGTACGGGAGCTGGAGTCCTAGTTCTGCGGCGTCGGGTGGCATCTTTTTGCCTCCGCGCAGCAGTTGGCGACGCCATCTGTCCAGTTGGTGGATGTTTGTCCTCTTCAGGTCCATTGGTTGGCCCGAAATTGCCTGGGCGTTTTACTTCAGCTCCTCAGTTTCCGAGGACGAATCGACGGTTTCGTGGACACGGTTAGGGCGGTTTGTCGTATTTCTGTACGGCAGGCTCTTTGCTCCTCGTTCGCTCGTGGATCCTCTGGTAACTCCTGGACAAGAGCCTTCACTCCGTTGGTGGGCACTCACTGTTGTCCTATGGGTCAGCCTTGTGTACACGTCCTGAAATCTTCTTCTCCAAAGTTGACGTTACTCGGTTACTCCTCGCATCTCGGTTAGTGGCGCGTGGTCAACGTATCTCAGTAGCTCTCTCCTGTATTACGGCTGGGGCGTGGGCGTCGGTTGTGCTTGTAGGTCGCCTCGTGATCCTTCTCAGCCAGCGTTGGGTGTCGGTGTTCTAGACGGTGGTTCCGCATGGTTTCGCGGTTGACTCTCACAGGTGAGTTGTCCTCGCTCAAGAGTGCTGCTTTCCTGCAAATGGCTTATGTGCGTGATAGTATGGATCGCGGTTCTCCAAGGCTGGGTCCCACCGTTTCTAGTCTACCTGAGCACCAATTGGTCCTTCTGTCCTCGTCATCCCCTGATAGGTTGAAAGCACGTGTGTCGGGATTCTGGTCTTTGTCTAGGCTCCATATAGCCACCCTCACCCATGGTCTCAGGGTGGGCTAGTTGCGGTCCACTGGCCGGTGGCCGCGTGGCGTTTCAGGCTGTACATCCTTGGGGTCGTACAGGAGCACATCGGTGCTTACGGAGAACCGTCGGCCTGTGGCTTCCTCTAGGAGCGCAAGCGTACCGGTCTTGTTGTACAAGCAGAACTTGTAGGGGCCTTCCTCCTTGCGTCCCCACTTGTTCTTCCGCTTGGTCCTGAAGTGTACGAGCGCTCCATCACGCAGGTTGGGTAACTGGTCAAGAAGAGTAGTTGTGGAGCTGGCGGCTGGCATCCCTTGAGGCGGAATGGCAGCTACCAAACCAGGTGGGTTGTCGTGGCCCGTCGGCTGTGTAGTGGTTCGGGCATTCTGCGTGTTAGGTAGCGGTGTTGCCGTACGTGGCGGCGGCGCCGTTCGTTGCTGTGGAGGGGTTATCAGTGGTGCTGGCGCTAACGCTGTATTTGCACCTCGCATGTTCATGTTAGGGGTGGCTCCCGTGTTGGGGTTTGGGCGCTCACCAGGGGGTGATTGGTTGTTGCGCAGTCCTGCTGCCGTAGGCGTGGTTGCATGCGCAAGCGCACTTGTTGCGGCTTGAGTAATTGGTGGAGCCGTACGCAGTTGTATGAGAGTCTGCGCTGTAACAGTTTCGTTGGCTGTAGCAATCGTGGTATCGTCCGGCCTCGCCGCTGAAGGCGTCGGCGTAGTGGGGTGCACAGTGCGCCGCTGTGGGTTCACGAACTTGCGCCTTGCATAATCCTTGCTGTTCTTGTCCTCGGCATGCTCCATGTTACGCGTGGCGATTGCCGCAACCTCTTGCAGGCGTTGTTGGCGGCGCTGGAGGGCATCGAAATCATCCTCGCCCAGATCTTCTTCTGGTTGATCATCATCTGTTTGTGCTTCCTCTGGCGGCGGTTGTTGTTGAGCCAAGGTAAGCTCCTTGCCTAGCATGAGCATGGCGGGGCTCATCTTGGTGCTGCTGTTCTTGGCGGTACGATAGGCATACATGGCCTGGCTAAGCTTCAGGTCCCAGTCGTTTGCTTGCTCGTTGATCAGCTTGAGAATGCTACTGCGTAGCACTCCCACGATGCGCTCCGCTTGCCCATTGCTGTTTGGGTGGTAGGCTGAGGTCCGGTAGTGCTGTATGTGTTCCCTTGTCAGCAGGTCCTGGAATTCTACTTCAAACACTGACCCTCGGTCGGTCACGACCTCACTTGGGCTGCCAAAGCGGGAGATCCACAAGTCGTAAAAGGTACGTGCCACGGTCGCGGCTTGCTTGTTGGGCAGTGGCGCGCATTCGACCCACTTGGACCACGAGTCAATGATGATCATGATGTAGCGGTTGCCGCGCGGCGTGGCGGCGTACTCCCCCATCAAGTCGCAGGTGAACGCGCTTCAAGTGCGCTTGTATTGGTAGGTTCTGTAGCTGATTCCGGCGCACCATCTCGTACCGGTTGAGCTTACAGCTCTCGCACGCCTTGACGTAGGCGAAGACGTCTTGTTGCATCCCATCCCAAAAGTAGCGCTGTGCTATCATCTCGTACGTCTTGGTCTGCCCGAAATGTCCCATGCCGTGGGTGAATCGTAGGATGGGCAGACGCTCGTGTAGGCGCAGCACCTTGCGCTCCTTGTGCGCATCAATCTTGTATAGCTCGTTGTCCCTCAGGCGGTAGCCTTGTGCCTTGCGCGCTACACGCTTGAACTCCTTTGCTGCCTGCTCAATGCCCATGCCTGCTGGCACCGGTATCTTCTCGCCGCGCAGGTACGTCAGCAGGTTAGTATCTGCCCAAATGGCGCTTTCCTCCATGCTGAGTCCTTGTGCGTCACGCCTGACCCTCCTCTCGGTGATAGCAAGAATGTCATCATCATCGTCATCACTGGGCTCTCGCCTCCAGTCGTCGTCGCCATGGTGATCTGAAGGTGGGTCCGCCTGGGAGCCCACGCATATCGGACATATCCAGGTGCCTTCCGGTACGTCGCGAAGTGGCGGGTCGAGGCAGTACGTATGGTACGCTAGTTTGCAACCCTCTCGGTCGCACAACAGTAGGTTGTGCATGGGTTCTCCCTCTTGGCATGCGACGCAGACACGTGCGTCGATGGATGGATCAGTTGTAACTGAGTCGTCGTGGTCGCTTGGAGCGAGTCGCTGTCTGTTGCAGCGCTTCCTTCCCTGCAGGCGGGGCATCTCTTCGTCTTCCGTTTCTTCAACTACGTCGTTCTTAGCTTCGTCATCATCATCATCTGACAGGGTGCGCTCAAGCGACAGGGTCGTGCGCTGTCGTTGCGGCCGGCTCCTGCGGCGGCGCAGTGTAGTGTTGCTGGGGTCTAGGTGAGGTGTTGTATCTTCGTCAGTGTTGGGTGACCCGTGGGTCGGTCCTGTAGCTAGGTTCTGCTGGGCTTGTACTTGTGTGGGCGGCAGTATGGCCTGGGGTACCTGCTGGGGTGGCGACCGTGGGCGGTCCATGTCCTCATCATCTGTCTGGCGTCGGCGTGGGCTATCAAGCCATCCAATATGCCAAACGTCTCCGCGCGCCGCGTCCGTGCACCCATCCGACAGGTATATCTCCACGTTAGACTGGGGCGGCCCTTCGTACATCAACTCAAACATCCTGGCCATCCGTGGGTCCACCGGTCGGTCGAAGAGCACGTCGTGTACAAGGTGGGTGTAGCGGGTCGTGCCCTCAGGAATGACGGGACTGATGTAGGCCAAGGTGGTGGCTTGGTGGGTCGGAGACGGCTGCTCGTTCCCCTCTTCATTCTCCGGTTGATCAATCAAGTGTCCCAGGCGACTCAGCGCATCTACGTTGGCGTGCTTGCTGCCCGCTCGGTGAACGATATCAAACTGGTAGTCCTGTAGCTGCAAGGCGTAGCGTGCCAGCTTGCCTGTCAGGTCCTTTGCGTTCATGATGTACTTCAAGGCGGTGTTGTCCGTAATCAGCGTGAAACGGTTCATGAAAAGGTATGGCCGAAAATTCTGGATTGCCCAGACGGCGGCGTACGCCTCGCCATCCGTGGATGACCAGTTGCACTGTGCGCCGCTAAGCTTCTTGCTGGCGAACTGTACTGCGTGTTCATTGCCCTCGTCATCAAGTTGCGCCAGACACGCTGCCACGCAGGTGCGGCAAAAGTCCGTCTGTAGGATGAAGGGCCTCTCGAAGTCTGGGCGACGAAGGACAGGTTCGCTGCACAAGGCCTCCTTCAACTGTTGGAATGCAGCCTCCTGGGCGGGTCCCCACACGAAGGTGCAGTTCTTCTTGGTAAGTTCGTATAGCGGCATGGCGATGGCGGCGTAGTTGCGAATGTAGTTGCGGTAGTATGATGTGAGCCCTAAGAAGGCCCTAACTTGCTTGGACGTACGTAGATGGGGGTAGGCGTGTATCACGCTAAGGTTCTTCGCCGCAGGGCTGATGGTACCGGTCATTCCGTTGATTTGTTGTCCCAAGAACGTGACTGTGCGTTTGGCGAATTCGCACTTCTTGAGCGCCATCTTGAGCCCAGCTAGTCGTAGCAGGTCAAAGACGTCTTGTAGGTGTTGCAGGTGTTCTTCAAATGTCTCGGAGTGTACCACCACGTCGTCGACGAAGTTCTCGGAGTAGCGCCCCAGGACTGGCGCCAGCGTCTTGTGCATCAGCCGCGCGAAGACGGCAGGTGCGTTGCACAGACCGAAGGGACACTCCTTCCAAGTCCATAGGCCAGGTGGGTTGAAGGTGACAAAGGCGGCGCGGTCCTTGTCTGCTTGTGACGCCATACGTATCTGGTGAAAGCCTGACTTGAGGTCCAAGCATGAAAACCATGATGATTTGCCCAGGCGGTTCACGATGTCGTCGCAGCGCCCCAGGGGAAAGCGGATGGGCTGCGTCACCGCGTTGACCTTGCGCATATCAACTACGAAGCGCCACTGGGTTGGTTCATTTGGGTCATCCGGGTTGCGCTTAGGCTTGGGGAGTACTAGGCATGGGCTTGCCCACGCACTGTTGCTCTCCTCTATGATTCCGTCCGCTAGCAGTTGCCGTAGTTCTTCTTGTATCACCTTCGATTCTGTGGGTGACGTACGGTAAGGGTTCTGGGCGATCGGCGGGCTATCGCCGGTGTCAATCGTCATCTCTACCCAATTCGTCTCTCCTAGATCCTTGTTGGTCATGGCAAACATATCCTGGTGGTCGTATAGGAAGTTGCGTCTGTAAGAAATGGGGTTTGCTTATACGCGAAAAACGCCGCGTATTTACGCGGTACGGCGTAAACGCGGCATATAGACGGTGCCGCGTATTTGCCGCGTATCCCGCGTATACGCGGTGCCGCGTATACACGGCAGGATCCCGCGTAATTACGCGGTACCGTGTAATACGCGGTGTATAAGCGGTGCCGTGTATACGCGGTGCCGGCCGCGTATTTACACGGTACCGCGTATACGCGGTGCCGCGTATATGCGGTCGTACACCGCGTATACGCGGCCGCGTATACGCGGTGT
Source organism: Ottelia alismoides (assembly GCA_037367405.1). Classification (NCBI taxonomy): domain Eukaryota; kingdom Viridiplantae; phylum Streptophyta; class Magnoliopsida; order Alismatales; family Hydrocharitaceae; genus Ottelia; species Ottelia alismoides. Next base: position 24,275 of record JAZKJV010004115.1, read on the forward strand.
ATACGCGGCGCCGCGTATACGCGGCAAAACGCGGTACCGTAAACAGATCCCGCGTATACGCGGGACCAGCGGCACCGCGTTTACGCGGCCTTTACACAAACCCCGTTTTTTACAGACGTGATTAAGCTGTACTTCTGTTGTTCGTCCAGGGCGTCATGTAGTTTCTCATCTAGTTGTGCCATGTACTCGTCGCTGGCTTCTTTATCGGCGTTGATTGCGCGGAACGGCTCAGCGTATCTCCTTGCCGCATCCAGGTGCTCTTGACGCGTCATCTTCGCAACTTCTTCGTACGGCGGCGGTGGCGGCGGCGCTGCGCTTGCCGTACACGTGGGTACATCAATTGGGTCAGCTTCGTCTTGCGGCGGCGCTGAAGAGATATTGTCACCGTCGACGGGATACAGGTAACCGGTGCACAACCATGGGACACCGGTGCGTTTGTAGTAGACGTTCGCTAGTTCGTCAGGCTTGGTCCAGGGTCCGTCGCTTGCTGGGTAGGGGTGGTTGTATCCTTTCGGAAAACAATCTTCCGGTTCCGTGTCACTGTCGCTGTCACTGTCTTGGCCAAGCAATCCCGGTAAGTCATCCATATCTGCCGTAGATTGTGCTTCCGGTTCATTGTCCTGCCCCTCGGCCTTGCCGTTTGCCTCCGCTGTATATGGGTCTCCCGCGGCGGCGGCGGCGTCATCGTCTTCGCCCGAGTCATCATCCTCGCTGCTACTCGGGTTATCGGTGCCCCAATTCATGGAGTGGCGGTGGACGCCCTCTTCTAGGTCTTCAGCGTCTTCACGTAGTAGCGTCTCGTAGGCATACACTCCTGCCTCGGCGCTGCTGCTCGGGGCATCGTCGTCATCTTCGTCGGGCAGTGTTTCGTCGGCGTAAAGCCGGTGAGTGTCGTTATCGGGGGATGCGCCTGCGTTAGGCTCGGCCGTTTGTGTACCTAACTCAAGTAGATAGGACTCCGGCTGGCCGTAAAAGGAAACTTCTCCACGCTTCATAAAGTGTATGGGAATACTGCTACGTGTGTTGTTGTCGTTTGTGTACTCCAGTCGGTTAGTTCCGTAAAGGATGCCTGCCCTAATAGGGCATAGGAAGTCGGTACCTAACAGGATACCGTAGTTGAGCGCGTTGCTAACGTACGCGTCTACTGAGGTTGTCATGTCACTTGTCGCGATAAGCAGGTCGCGTACACGGCCGGCGGCTTTGTTGCGTTCTCCATTGGCGTTGATGAACATTACGTTGGTATCCTCGATAACATCTAGTAATCCTATCTTACGGAGGGTGTTGCGTGTCACCACGGTGTTGGAGGCTCCCGAGTCCCACTACTGCCATGATTGGGATTGGGTCTCCGTGGTGGTCCAATATGTGTACTGTGGTACGGCAGACTTGAAACCTTGGTCCGCTCTCTGCTTGGTGTACGGGGATCTCTTCTGGTACGGCGTTCGTCGCATAGGCTTGGTAGTTGTTTGCGGCCGGCATAGGGCGCGCTGGCTGCGGCGCCGTGCGTGGCGGCGGTGGGTGCGCGCCTGGTGCGGCCGGTGCGGCCGGCGGCGGCACGTTTGGTATGTTGGGCTCTCCTTGGGCGGCGGCGCCGGTGACAGGCCGGGAGTGTCGCCTTGCAATGTTGATAAGGCGGTTGCCGATCTTGTTGTATACAGTTGCAGGGTTGCAACGTAGTGTTACGCTCAGAGGTACCGAGTATCGGTCTATTTTATGTAAGCTTTCTGCCGCCAACTTCCCTTCCTCCTCTGCAGGATTACCGGGAACCTGGTCTGCGCGCTGGGTTGGATCACTAGGATTACGCGTTGCGCGGTAAGGTTGGCGCGGCGCCGGCGGGGGTGCGGCAGCACCGGGGTTGTGCGCCGTGCCGGTAGGGCTTGGTGCACTCTGGGGTGGTTGTCCCGCGCCAAAAGGGCGGCGAGGAATAAAGTTACGGCGTAGCGGTGGGTCTACGTCCATGGGATCTCCAATTGTGCGCCGTTGCTTGGGCAAGTTTGTCGGCTCAAACTCTCCGACGCGCTTTTGCGTATAGGCCTCTTCTTCATCGTAGTAGTCGTGCACCGGGTTGTGGTACACTTGTACGGGTTGCGCGGGATGCTCAACCTCTACCAGGTGCGTGCCCTCGTACTCATCCCATGCACTCGGCTCGTAAGCATCGTTGCTGTGCATCATGTATGTATGGTCATCATGCTCGTACATCATAACAGGTGGTGCAACAGTATCTTGGTTGGTGCGGCCTAAGTGCAGCGCTAGTTTAGACAGACGATTGGTCAAATCTGACAGCTCTTGCGTAACATCTCCCTGTGGTGCAGCATATCGGGTGCGCGGCCTATCAGAGCGAACTGGGCGGTCAGCAGATCCGGTGCCAGCCGCGGTGTTCCTATCTACGTATGTATTATCGTTGTTGCGCGGTGTGAACGGGTTGCGGCGGCGATCGTCGTGCCACCTGGTCTCCCTCTGTTCTCTTCCATTTGTCGGCACATTCTCCCGCCGACGTTCGTATCTCGCTGGCCCTGTTGTTTGCCTATCCAGCTCGAAGTGTACCCTCCGGTCATCACCGGAGCGGCGGTCATCGCCACTTCGACGTTCTTCTCTCGGGTATGAGCGACGCTCAGATGCGTCATCATCGTCGTATAGGCGGTTGCTATCCATGCCCTCATCAACATGGATTGCGTCCTCAATCGCGTCTTCTAGATCGCGTGGTTTCAAGAGCCATACTCTGTTGTATATCTTGGGCGACAGGCCCCTTAGGAAATTGTACAAGTGCGTTGCGTCCTTCGACGCATCTATGTTCAGGCGCATCAGCAGGTTGCGGAAACGGTCTGCGTATGACTTAACGGTCTCAGTGCGGCCTTGGCGGCAGCGCGTGAGTTTGGTGTACAGTTCATCTAGGCGCTCCGCGTAGCGCGCTAGGAATGCCCGCTTGAAATCGTTCCAAGTATGCACTGTGTTGCGGATGTCCTTCTCCCAGGTGCGAGCCTCTGACCCAAGGCGGCACCGTGCGATGACTATCTTGGTGTTATCGTCCCAGCGGAACACATCGGCAAGGGACTCAACTGTATCTAGCCACTGGGCGGCCCCGTCTGTGCGAGGGTCGTACACTGGAATGGCCTGCAGACTAGACGGCGCGAAATGCGCAGGTGCATTATGATTGACATGCGCTGGTTGGGGATGTGGCCCATAGGGCATCTGCGGCCCTGGGTACATCTGGGGTCCCTGCGGTACCTGATGCTGGTACCCTTGACCTGGCATACCTGGTGGCAGTGCGGCGAACGGGCCCATCGGCGGCAAGCCGGGTGCTTCTTCCTCATCTAGATGGTCACTCATTTATCTCGTGTTCACCCAAGCGTCTCTCGATTCGGCGTGGCCTGATGCTATTGTATAGGCGCGCGGCGGCGGCCTGGAGGCTTAGCACCGGCAGGTGATCAGCCGTGTAGTCTGTGTGATGGCTCGGTTGCCTGTTGTCTCAGCGCGGCGTGCGCACTGGTGTAACTCTTCGCGCGATGCGTGCGCGGTGTCGTTGAAGCTTTATGCGCAGATATGTGCTTGATGTCTGGTACACTCGTGGTGTTGTATGGGTTGATCGTTACGCGCGCGATGTAGCTGCGCACTGGTCGGCTGTTGTAATGGGGTTGTAACCCGATGTTGTTGGTCAAGGGTTGGGCGTGGGTTCACCTACGCTGCTTGTCTACGTGGTTGCTGCCTACGCGAAGCGGGTATGAAACCACGTTTTCGAAACCACTCACCCCCACTATACACACACACCCTGAATTTTTTTTCGCGCGTGTATAAGGTCGTGTGGGGCCCAAGGAACGTATACCCTTGTGCTTACGCGTAGGCCTATGTATTGATGTGGGTCGCAGCCTACGGCTGTTGCTGTAAGGTGGTGCGGAAGCTCTGAGTTGTTGTTGTTCGAAGTGCGGAAGCTAGAAATACGTGGAGGCAGGGGCTACAGGCTGTAGCCGATATGCGCACGCTTGTTTGCGTGGCGGAGGCGTATGCGCCGGAGGTGCGCACACTGTAAAGGGGGGGCGTTAGCACGCACTGGTGCACGCTAGTGTGCACACGTCCTGTCCCTTCGGTACAGGACCGTGTGTTGGGCAGATAACCGTCTGCGGGCGGATGGCTAAGTGACTGTGGGTGTCTCGTACCCAAGGGACGGGAGTGCCGCAACCCTTGTGCGCGTACAGCCACACTGCAACTGGACCCCTATGCTCTTGCACGGAATTATGCGTCGTGTCAAGCGAGCGGATTGTCCGAGTTGATTACAGGGGACTTGTATTGCAACGGGTATGTAGGTTTACGCTTGAAGGTACTTTAATTCGAATTAAAGTACCTTTTCTTACGGGGCCGGCCCTTTAAACGGCCCAGATCTCCTTTCCTGTGTGCGGGCGGGGTGCCGTATAAACGGTCGCCCAAAACGTGTGGTGGCAACCACAAAGTTGAGGCCGACATCCTTTGGCCACTGGCCGTCGACACAAGATCGTACACAGCCTTGCAGCTTGGTGCTACGTCCCTGGTAGCTGTCCCGAAACCAGCTTGGGCTAGTGGCTGTACGGGGCGCCCCCTGAGGCCGGTGGCACGAAACCAGAGTGCGCGCGAGACAGCATCATCCCCCCAAGCCCCGCGCCCTTCATACCTGAAAAGCTCTCCGCGTTCCATGCTGCACCGGGAGCAATGGCCACCAGCAGCAACGTCCCAAACCGAGCCACCTTGAGGCTGCGGCTGTGCCAACCATTTTGAACGGAAGCTACATGTTTGGACAAGAGTCGGGCTTTGGTGCTTGTCGGCTGCTCTGAGAGCCTCAAGGACGCAATGGCGCCAACCTTTGTATGGACGCACGCCCATGTAGTGTGTTTCCGAGAATACATGTTGCTGTATGTTAGTTGTCGCTGAACTTGTGTGTGGCTGGTCGGGTCGGCAACCAACCCAAATCGGAATGCGCAAGGCCCTTGGGGTGAAAACCTGAAGCTTCACATGATGCGCGACATGCGTTCCTTGCAGTTGATTGTTACTTGGAACATCATGACGGTGCAGGATTGATAGCGCGCTTGTTATTCGACGGCGAACGGACAAGTTGGACTCACACCATGTTGTGTAGGTGCGCACACCACCAGCCTTCGACCACACGGGAAGGAGCCTGTTGGAGCACGAAGGCGAACTACTTTTCGCGCGTGCAACAGCTTTGATGCAGCCGCCTAGCCTGTGTCGCGTCGCGGGCGCCCCAAGTCTGGGCTTGTGCGGGTCAACGCGGGATGTTGACAGCATCTTAGGCCCGCAACACCCTTATCGGAGCTGGCCTTGTCCATCGTACCCGGCTCGGCGAATGAAAATAATGATCTCATACGGGCCGCTGGTTTGGCCTTACCATGTTCGTACGATCGCCGACAGCCTGCAGTCCTCGCCTTGTCGGCAGCGCCACAGCGCTGATGCAACACGCGCAGCCGCTGTGATGACATGGTGTGCTTCCCACGGATCAGTCAGCCAACCGACCAACGCAAGGTCCTGTACCAATAGATTCCATGCGAGCCCAGCGTCCGCAACGTCCAAGCGTCAGACGCCAAACAGGAGCGTCGGCCTCGACGGCGTCAGCTGTAGTCGGCACGCGCGCATGCAACCAACGCAGGGTCACCGCAGGGTCACCCATATGTTCGCGCACACGGCGGCCCCAGCCTTGAACAGCGGCGGCACGGGCACGCACCACCAGCGCCCAACAGCACGTGCCCAACAGACAACCATATGTAATGGTTCGTGAAACATCATGGCGTTTCAGCGCGTTGCGCTTGCGCTTGTACAAGAGAGCAGCTGCATGCGGCGCTGCGGGCGCGCCGGGGCGGCGGCCAGCTGTGAAAGCGCATCGTGGCTGCCCTACTAGGGGCCCTAGTCACGCTGCCGCATGCAGTGCCGTACGTCACTGCCCTAGTCGCGCTGCCGCGTGCCGTACTGCCGTACTTTACCGCCCCGGCTGCTTGGTCCACGAGGGCGCTGCCTCAGCCAGGTTGCGCTTGAGGTCCCGGATGGATCCCTGCATGTTGCGGTGCAGCTTGCCCAAGTTGGTCAGCGTCGGGGGGGCGGGGGGGGGGGGGGGGCGGCAGCGGCGGCAGGTGGGGTGGGGGGCGGGGCGGCAGGGACAAGGGCGAGGGCCACAATAGGGCAGGGCCGGGGCGGGGACTCGCGCGGGGGAGGGCGCGCGTGAGGCGTCCGTGACAACCACGCTGCCTGCACCGGTATATATGTGCATTGGTGGTATATGTGCATTGATGTAAGGTTCCAAATATACTGGTGTGTTTTCACCTGTGTTACCCGCCCTCCCCCCCCCCCCTCCCCCGGGTCCCCACCTTGGCCAGCTCGGAGCCGTGCGCGGCCTCGGCGCGGCTGGACGCAGCCAGCGACAGCGACAGCTCGCTCTCAAGTCTCAACCATCGCGCTCCTGTGCGCAAGGGTTGGATGTTGGCCGGTTTGGGGGCAAAGTCAAGTCAAGCTGCGTGCGTGCGTGCAGCGTGGGCGCTTGACCGGGGTTCGTGGAGTGGGAGGTCCGGTATGTGGGTAGGGCTCCGTATCCTCGCTCGTCATGTGCGTGCGACCTGCGTGCTACAAGGATCGGAAGAAGGACTGACAGCAGGAATGCGCGCACAGCATACAAGCAGCCGCGTGGTGCTGCTATGTGCGTGCTCGCGCCCGTACACCCATCCCGCCCCCTCCCCACCGTGGCGCCCCTGAGGGTACGGACATCGCGGATACGCTGGCGCACTTCGGTGACATTTGGACTCCTGTTGGGGTATTTGGTACCTCAGGCGCCCGTTGTGCGGGGGGGTTTGCATTTGGAATGGGGCAGCGCAAGCTCTAGGGCGGCCGCCAGGACCTGCTCCAGGGCGCGGGTTGTGCGCCAGTGCTAGCTGGATGGCCCGCTCCGTTTGGAGCAGCTGGCCAAGGAGGTGCGGCGTGCCGAATGAGGTAAGGCGCGCCTCCAGGGCCTTCCGGGCCGCGTCCAGATCTGGTTTGTTGATTGGCAGTCGTACGGATTGCCAGGGGCTGGGGTGGGCGGGCTGGGGCTCGTGGGGCTCTGGGGCTGGCCGTATGTTGAGCTGGCGCGTGGGGAGGTAGGTGTGGGGCGCATGGTGGTCGAACCCGCCGCCGCACGGTTCCACGCACTCTCGGGCCCTAGTGCTCTGGGGGGTCGTAGCTGCGGCGAGCGCGTGGCGCATGGCGTCCGTGACGAGGGCATCGTCGATTCGGCTGGTGTATGAGCCTTCCCCTCCTGCCACTGTTTGTAGGTGTGCGGGGGGGGGGGGGGGGCGCCCGGGCGCGAGGCAGCAGCCGCGGCCGGCCAGAGGTGCGTGTTGTGCACAAACATAGCGTAGCTCCTGTCATCGCTGTCTAGCTGGTTGGTGGACCGTTCGCTCAGGCGTAGGGCGGCGTTCATGTCGCCAACAATAACAACGTGCTCGCCATTCTCGGTGGCTTGCCTCACCGCTGTTTGGCAGTCCGTGTAGATCTTGTTGCGTAGGTCCGTTGCGTCATCATTGGGGATGTACGCGCCGATTATGTGCAGCGGCGTGCTGTGGGGTGCACGCAGCGTGCAGTGCACGATGCAGCCATGAAGTGTGGGGCATGTGGGGTAGACTGTGACGCCGCCGCCGCGGTGGAAGCGGTCCGAGATGGCAACCACCACGCCAGCGGCGCCCAGTGCGGGCCGGCCGTCGCGGCGCGCTGGCTGCTTGGGCATGTAGCTGTGGTACGTTGTGTAGGCAGGTGACAGCTCTCGTTTAAGGTGCTGAATGATCCCGTGGTGCCTCACATCGTCGTCCCAGGACGGCAGAGCAGCCAGGGCGCACTCCAGGTGGGTTATGAGTCCCCGAACGTTGAGGGTTGTGATGTGGAGTGTGTCCTGCCCGGTGCGCAGGTCCTGGGCGTGCGTGGCGGTGCCTCCCAGGCGGGCGTGGGTGCCCGCGGCCAGGTCGGGCTAGTCGGGCGGGGTTTGCCGGGGGCGGCGCGTCACTGGGCTGGGGCTCGGTGCGGCAGCGGCGGCACGGCGGCCACCCCCTTGGGCTAGGGGGGGGGGCATGTGGGTGCGGGTTGGGGGTGGGGGTGGGGTGGGGGTGCGGTTGGGGGCGGCAGCCGTCGGCGCCTGCGCCAGGGGTGTGGCGGGGCGGTTTAGGGGCCGTCGCCACCCATTGAGCGTTTCTACATCCGTCTCCAGCGCGCGCTGGCTCTGGGGTTAGGGGGTACTACTTCGTCCCTGTGGCGGCGGCGGGTGTGCGGCGGCGCGCCGCCGTTGGTGGGTTTGGGTGTGGCGGTGGCCGGCGTGGCTTCGGGCGTGGGGGGGCAGATGTCCATACATTCCTTGCTCGTCGGGGTCCTGAATAGGGGTGGCCATGGGGTCGTGCGTGGAGGTGGGCGCTGGGCCCGCCTGCATGTCGTGCTCTGCGTCCGTTGTGTTGGCAGGGGCCCGCACCGCTTGGGCTTGGTCGGCGGGGCCCCGTGGCGGGGCAGGGGTTTTGTTGCGTTGGGCCGGCAGCCGGAGCAGCGACGGGGGCGGCCACCCTGCGGAGGAGCTGCGTCAAGGTGGTTTGCCGCTCAGCTCGGTGGCACCGCCGGTTGCGGCGGCTGTACACCGTGCGGCGCGTCGCGGGGCGACGTGTACCTGGTGCAGGCTGGGTACGGCAGCGCCGAACTGCGTGCAGGGCTGGGCGCGTGCGCTGGCGCTGGGGCTCACCTGGGTGGGGGGGGGGGACACGTGTGGGGCTGGGCGCTGAGGGGGCTGGGGGGCTGGGGGCCCTGTCGCACGGGTGTCCGTTAGTAGCGCCGCCAGCTACTCGGCGTGGAGGGTGGCTTGGTGGGCCACCCCTTGGCACTGTGCAGGGGGGCTGCATGTCTGCGTGGGTGAGTCACGGGGGCGCCTCCCTAGCCTCCCTCCAGCACCGTGCGTCGGCGTGGCAGCCTGGGGGTCGTAGCACATGGGTAGCGGCATCACCCGCGGGTCGGGTAGGGTGTAGACGTCTCCGTTCGCAAGGCAGTAAATGGTCGCGTGCGCCGTGCTCACGAGGTCTGCCCAGTCTTCGTCGTACGAGGCGGCGCCCTAACAGGTTGTTTACTTGTTGACGTTGCACATGCCCAGATGCTGCTTTTCGAAACAGGTTCCTCGACCGGTTCCTCGTGCTGGGGACGGTTGGGGGCCACGCCACGGTGCCGTGGAAGTAGCCAGGGGGGCCTGCGTTGTCCGGGGACGGCTGTGGGCCCCATGGGGTGGCGTGTGTGCCGTCTGCGTCCATGTTCTCCGGACCGGTGCGCGGTGCGGCAGCGACTGCCGCGCCATCCAGGTCCATACCGTCCGTTGCGCGCGGTGAGCCGCCCCATCGTACGCTTTGCCACGGCGTTGGCTCGGGGTGTGGGGGCTAGTTGGCCTTGGGCGTAGGTGGCGCTGCACGCTGGAGCGGGGTGGGGTTCGGCGCCGCCAGGGGTTGGCCGCTGAGCAGCAACAAGATCTGCGCGTACCTGTTGCTGTATTGCGCCAATGTTTGCCGGCTCGGCGGGCCGTGTGTAGTGTGCAGTCGCGCGAGCTGCAACGGGTCCGCAGGCCTTGGTGCCGTGGGTCGGGTCGGATCCAGCCGCGCCATTGCCGGCGGTGCGTGGTGGCCGGATCAGCAGCGGCGTGCAGGAGCTGCGATGCAGCGCGGTGGGTGTGCGTGAGTGTGCGTACGGCACGGTGCTGCCAGCGCTGCGCCTGAAGGATGAGGGTGCGGGCTACGAAGGCCAGGCCCAGCGGCCCAGCCAGGAGCGCTAGCAGTACGGTGGTGCCAGAGCCAACCGTGATGGCCACCAGGGCGTTGGGGGCAAGCAGTTGGAGTAGCGCCATGCCCAGCATGTGCGGCAGGTGGCGCGCGTGCAGCCGGGTGACAGGGATAGGTGGCGTGGGTTGTGTGGGTGCTGTGGGTGCGGTCGTGTCAGATTTCCGACGTGGGGCGCGGTGCGGGCTGCCGTACTTGCGCAGCCTTCGGGCTTGCGCTGGGGTGAGGAGCCTGTGCGAGGTCCGCTGCACGCAACGCCCGGCGTGTGCGCCACTCCCAGTCAGGCGCATCACCACAACAGTGCGGGCCCTCACACAACCGGTCGTGGACATGCCCCTGCGGTGCTGCCTCAGCGGCCTCCAGAGATCCTCCACACCTGCGATGGTCGTGCTTCGCCAGGGGGCAGGCGGCGAGTAGTGGGTGTGCAGGGCACATGTTCATGGCGAACTTCAGGTGGTGGTGTTGCTGATGCTGCGTGGAGTTGCTGTGCCAGCGGGTCGGTTTTGCGCGCGTGACGGCCACGGGAATAATGCGTCCAAATGCGTACAGGTGCGTGCTACAGGGACACCTCCCCTTGCCCGCCGGCTATATGATTACGTATTTCCGTTCTCGCCTTCGTTCTCGCTTTGTCGTTAGCGGGCGGCCAGGGCCTCGGCCCTGCTCTCTTCCTGTGTAACGGTGCGCTCGCGGGCGACCTGCTGTTTCGCTAGGGATGGCTGGCATGCTCATGTGAAATTGCGCGCCCGCGGGTTCAGCGGCTTCAGCTGAGAAAGAGTGACCACGTTGCCGGAAACATGCATTGTGGGGTCTGTGGGGTCGTTCCGAAAGAGGCGGGGTTGCATAGCCCGTTACCTAGTCGCCTGATCCCAGGCCCCGAGAACGGCGCGCGCGGCTAAATAGCCGCTACCGTTGGGCAAACAGGGAGGCAGACCGTGGGTGGATGCAAGGGGCACAAGGAGAAAAACGCGCAGGCACCAGAGCAGCGTTGTCAGGGCCGCTCCAGCTGTTGGGCACGTCGCCATAGTGCGTAGCTCTCGGGATCGCCAGGTTGACTGGGCACCGTTGGGTCAGCTGCTGGTGCAATTGGTGGACGCAATAGTAGTGGTGGTGGTGGGGGTCGGCCACCAGCAACACCTGTACGCGTGCATGCATATGTGTTAGGGTTGAGCGCGGGCTAGGGCCTGACTGAACGCAACAGAACGTATCATTTAATCATCTGGACCATTTGGACTCTGATTTGGGCAGAATCTGATGTTATTGATACTTTACGGCAATCATTACGCTAACGCGTCATGACATGGTGCGCCGGCGTTTCTTGAGCCGCCTGCCTAAGGCGTAGGTTGTGAGCCTTTTGTGGCTACGCTTCGTTCCGTGCTGGAGCTGCTCATGAAGCGCGCAACAAAGCGCCTGCAAGATTCTCGCCTGCTGCTCAGGACGGGCCACCAGTAACAAAAGGGCAACACGCCTTACGATTACGACTTCGACAAACAACTTGTGCACAGCTCCATCGGAGTCGCACCTCCGCCAACTTCAACGCTGACTTCAACGCGACCTTTGCATCGTCTGCCCGAGTCCAACGTGTACGAAACGCTTTCGTCAAATGGGCCGCGATGCAGCCGCAACTGCAGCCTGTATCTTCTTGGGAGTACTGCTACCTGCATTAGCGTGGAGAGGGGAGGTCGCTGCAGGTATGGACAGGCGGCTGCCGAAGCCACCATTGGGCACTTGCTTCGTTCCTCCCATTGTGCGACACCCCGGAACAGCCGTTCGTTTCATGTATGTTAGAAGGCGCTGCGTCTTTGCACCGCCACGCGATGGTAGCTGCCCTGCGTCTGACGATCAGTCACCTGAAAACAGGGGAAGGGACCTGTGGAAAGGGATGTGTGTACGTGCAACGCGCGTCTTAGACCCCTCACCTGTTATGCAGCTGGTCGTGGCAGCCAGCGCAAATCTCCATGATTTCCATGGGTAGGCTGGCGGCCGATCCCGGGGCACCATGCAACCTGCCCCCTTCCCAAATGCATACGTGCCGTACGCACAGCCCACGTACATGAACGGAATGGCGCACTTGCAGGGGGGAAGGGGAGGTTAGGGAGAATAAGTGTTTTTTTAGGTGGCGAATTGTCGCATTTGGCGACAAAATAAATAATTATTCGGCGGCGGTGGCGAAAGACATCTGTAATTGGTCGGAAGGGTGGCATCGCCATGTGGCGACGGGAAAAAGGGTGCGCGCCGCAGGCGCGTCGCCAAAACCGGCGCCCGCCAGGGCGCTTTTGGCTTGGCGCGCAGCGCGCGCCGAGCTACGGAGCAGCACCGCAGCCGGAAAGAAGAACCGGGCAGAACCCGCACACTCAGGTGCGCAGGCAGGTGCGCAGGCAGGTGCGCAGGGCCGCAGGCAGGTACGGACACCCGTAGCACTGGCATATGCCCAAGGAGGGCCAAGCAGCTGGAGTACATGGTCTGCTCGCACAAATGCCAGAAAGACGAGCTAGAAAAGAGAAGTGCGGCATCTAAACATGGCCAACCCCGTTCCCACCGACTAGTGTACTTGTCGTTCTCCAAGTTCAAGTACGTCACCCTCTTCCTGGGATGTTGCAAACATGTCCAACCAGAAGGTGACCAAAACAAGTTCTGCACGGGTAGCCACGCCGTCCATTCGATACGGTATTCAGCGCAATCAGGGTGACCTAACGGTAGCCGTTGATGCAGTGGAGCTTCCGGGCCGGCGTGCGCCAGGCCGCCCGCCATCAGCGCAGCCCGGCGCATATGGTGCTGCGGAGCCAGAACTGACAGACGATGACGTGCTTGCGGATGAGGGCGCCGACAACCTGACCCAGCTGCTGCTGTCAACGCTCATGCTCGTGACTGGCATCACCGACAAGGAGCTGGCCGCCAAGCTGGTGGGGGTCGGCTGTGACGGCGCCGCCGTGCTGCAAGGGGAGAACAACGGCATCGTACGGCAGGTCATTGATACGGCTGCGCCGCGCGCGCATGGTATCTGGTGCATGGCCCACCGCATCAACCTCGCCGCCACCACCATGAGCGACAACAGCCTCGTCTCCAAGATCTCCTCGCTTGTCGCCAGCTCCCACACCTTCCACGCCAAGAGCTCCAAGCGCATCTCCGCGTACAAGGACATCGCCAAGCGCCTTGGCATGAAGGGCAGGGCCATCCTCAAGGCTGCCGATACGCGCTGGTTGAGCCTCAACCGCCCTGCCAAGTGCCTGCTGCAGCAGCTGCGGCCGTTGCTACAGCATTACTACTACGACGACGGCGGTGAGGAGCTGTTTGGCAAGCTGGTGGACTTGGAGACGTTGCTAGGCATGCTGCTGCTGGATCCGCTCCTGGACGAGCTACAGGTGCACCGCACTGCAGCCGCATGTAGTTTGTGTCATGCATGGTGCAATGTATAGGGGGGGCACACACAGCCATGCGTGCGTGCGTGTGTGCGCACAAACATGCGCGTGCAGCCATGCAGGTGCGCTGCAGAGCTGCACGAGTGTGCAGCGCACGTGCAATTGTGCATGCGCACATGCACACACAGTCGCACACAGCGTCCAACGTGTGAGGCTGTGATATGATGCGCTTTTGCACTGCGTTAACTTCGCCCGATGGCCAATGCTAACTGGGCTGCATTGTTACGATTATGACCTTTCTACCTTCGCGCCTGACAATTTGCCGCTCATGCGCGGTCCCGCTTGCCATGCAGTTGCTGCTGGACATCTGCCAGAAGTCTGGTGTCTACATTGGCGAGGTCAACGAAGCGCTGCGCATGTGCTACAGCAAGATCGACAAGCTGTACATTGATGAGGCGACCGCGTTTACCCTTGACGACTTTCCTGCGCTGCTGGACTTCCTCGACCCAAGCTGCGGCCTTACGGGCTGGGAGCAGCTCGAGGGTGAGGGCCCTTCTCCCTCTACGTGACGCCGGAGCAATCCTACTTCGCCTTGGCCTTCCCTCCCCCAACAGGCCTGCCAGGCAGGCCGCGACGCCGCGAGATGGCGCGCGTGGACAGCGATCTGTTTGACGCCGTCTTCGCAAGCGCCAAGCAGAAGGTTGCGGAGGCAGCAGCAACGGTCGTGGCAGACCTACGTGCGCGGCAGACCTACGTGCGCGCTTCCCGCCCCACCCCCTCCTGGACGCGTTCAGCCCGCTTTACCCGCAGTTCTACTACCCCATACACGGCAGCAGCGATGGGCCGCACAGCGTTCCACCTATCGCTGATGTTCGCGACAAGGCGAAGGAACTGCTGGAGCAGTACGGCAAAGAGGTTGATTTCGGCCTCAGCAAGCCGCCGCCCATGATCAACCCCGTTGCGCTGCGCAGCCAGCTGCCAGACTTATACGAAGCTGCCAAGAGCGCCGCCAAGTTCGTCATGGACACCTACAAGGAAGAGCAGCCGGGCGGACGGCCGGCTGCGTTCTGGCGCCGCTTAACGGCTTCGCCAGCCCAGGCGCTCAGGATTAGCGAGTGGGTGCGGTTGGCCAAGCTGGCCTTCACGCTGGTGCCAGGTTCGGTGGAGGCGGAGCGCGTGTTCTCTACAATGAATTTCATCAAGGACGATACGCGCAACCGCCTTGAGCAGCCGCACCTTAGCGCGTGCGTGCGCGTTTTCACGCAGTCTTGGTATAGCTTGCAGTCGTTCCGTACGACGCAGCTGTGGCCACGTGGCGTGCAAGCAAGTCGCGGCGCGAGGGCGAGCATGTTGCCAAGCGTGCAGCAGCTGAGGATGCTGAGGCGGAGCGGTTGCGCAAGAAGCAGCGCAAGATGGAGAAAAAGGCAGCAAAGCAAGCGGCTGCTCGGGCAGCACGGGCGGCGCGGGTGGTGCAGGCCGTAGGGGAGCAAGCAGACGGCAGCCCATGAAGGATGCAGCAAGGGCTTGTGTGTGCACACGCACCAGCAGCGAAAGATGTAGTGCGCATGCTGCAGCAGTGATGTTACTTGTCTTCAGGACTGCTGTAGGCGCTGTGGTGCAGGCTTGCAGCAGTAGTGCAGTACAGATGCCGCACGCCCGCACGGGCGGCGCGGCGCGCCGCGCCACCGCCAGTGTGCAACGGTGGCGGTCGGGCGCCCGGGGCGGGCGGGCAACAGCTGGTCGGCGGTCGGGGTCGCGCCAAATTGCTTCTATCATTGTATTCCAGTGTCTGCTGACGCGTTGCGAAGTTACTTGTTTGGTGTTTGCGCACAGGAACACGGCGTGAAGTACGTAAAGCAAACGCACAGTATGCTATGTTTTGTGGGACTAAAACGAAAATAGGGGGAAAAGTACCGTTACAGGCACTTTTACGAAAATGAAGGTGGCGATAACAAAATCCGACCCTTATCGCCACTTGTCGACGGGAAAAATACCCCCTGTTTCCACTAAAAAAATCACTGAGAACAACCGAGGCCCAGGCCTCCCACGAACTCGAAGGCGAAAGCAACACAACACAGAACGGAAAATTGAACGGAACGCAAACCAGGGGGCGGGCAGGGACAGCAAGGCAGGTGGTGAAACGGCATTGTTGCCTGTTCAGGCGGCGGCGGCGGCAGGCAGCACCAGGCGGCACCGAGCAGCACGGAACTGACAGCCAACAAAACGGAAATAAAGCCAGGGAGCAGAGGGAGGGCACCGGCCAATACAAGCCGGTCCGGTTTCCTCCTTTCACTTCACCCTGGCCCGCCTTACGTTGACTTTTCGCCTTCGTTCCGAAATGATTTTCCCGTTGTGCGCAGTGGCCCAGCCCTTTGCTTTTACACTTCCTGCAGCACTTTCCGCCTTTTTTTCGCTCAAACGTCGTGGGTTTCGCGTGCAACGTGCCGTGCTGCTTTCCTACTGTTTCCCTCTGCTACGATAAATGCAGCCAACATAAAATTACCAGGCAGCCCCGCAGGGCCGTGCGTACTGCAGACCGAGAGGTGCTTGTGACCGCACGGCATGCACGCAACACACGTGGTAAAAGAGCCGTCATCAGGATGTTACGTCACAGCACTGTGCCGCTGCCGCAGCTGCAGTTTGTTTTTCTACTCCCACATCCTCATCAGTCATCACTGCAGCCCTCGCTGCCGCCCTCGCTGCTGTACGTCACAGCGCTTTGCCGCCATGCTCACTACCGCAGACTGAGAGGTTGCAAAAAGGACCAAAGCGCTGGGTGATAAACGAACATTTATGTGACAGAAACGAGCGAGAATGCAGCGCGCCTTTGTTTCGCTGCGTTTTGAGGGCGTTTTAAGGACGTTTTACAATTCGCGCACTTTCGCGCAGAGAATCTCCGTTGGCCCGAGTTGGCCGGGGCTCAAGATATGGCCAATGGACTGGTCTTCTCGAATGGTGAGGTCGGCAGTTCGATTCACACCGACCCCGATTTTCTGCTCGCGGGGGTAAAAGCCGTCCCGGGCATATGCTGGCCGCCCTTTGAGGCGGGGGCTGTGCTGCCAATCGGGCGGAGCGAGGAAGAGGAGCAGAGCATGAACTGCTGCCGGGTGAAGCCCAAGCATGCCAGCGCCGTAACCATGAGTACGGAACAAAGGGTACAATAACAGGCCGAGGGCACGGGGGGCTCTGCCCTCTGGCTGGTTGGTGTATGCAGGCCGTGCGCTGGTGAAACCAGCAGATTCCTGCATACCCCTTAATCCACGCGGAGCTGGGCTCCTTGCGTACTCTTTCCCTTTTTTGTCGCGCAGAGCCCTCAGAGTAGGTTTTAAACTTTCGCGCACGGCTGATTTTAGGGTTTTCTTCTGCGCATAATAACATTTTGGACAATAATTGTTAATTTGAGCGGCGATAACGATCTCGTACGGTAAGTGAATAATTGTGGCTCGGGCCCTTGCACCTCTTTCTTTGCATGCGTATGCGCGTGCTTCCTGCGGCCGGTCGGTTTTCGCCTGCTTGGTTGCTTTTTGGTCTGGGCTTCAGCTCCTGGTCTCCCGCCAGCTGCGTGCGGCTGTGCTTTGTTTCCGGCGCCCTGGGGATAGCTGTGATAGGCTTCGGCCGCAGCACCTCTTGGCTTCCATGTAACGCCTGACAAGTATGTGAATAATTAAATATAACGCCGGGCCGAAGCGCCCTGCGTGGATTACGGATACTAGGCACATGCGGCTGGAAGACAAGCTGATCCAGCACGACCAGACACCGGGGAAGCCATGCCAAGTCAGTAACTCCATGCTCATGGTCATGGCGCCGGCATGCTTGGGCTTTACCCGGCAGCAATTCATGCTCTGCACCGCTTCCTCGCTCCGACCGGTTGGCAGCATAGCCCCCGCCTCAAAGGGTGGTCACTGGTCAGCATATGCCCAGGACGGCGTTTACCCCCGCGAGCAGAAAGTCGGGGTCAGTGTGAATCGAACTGCCGACCTCCGCTTCAAGAAGGCCAGTCCATTAGCCATATCTTGAACCCCGGCCAACTCGGGCCTTCGGGGATAGGGGACCAGCACCAAGTAAGGCCCAGGCCGCCCGTGAACGCCACGTAAGGCGAGACGTAACAGCAAGAACAGAACGATGAACGGGGCGGGGTGTTCCCGCCTGAACACACGCCTGTTCAGCTAGTTCAAACCCCCAGCCTAGCTGATCAAGGCCCCCTGTTGAACACCCTAACTACCCTGACCTTCATTTTTTAACACGTTGTCAAGGTGGAAACTGCAGTACACACAGTGCAGGTGCAGATGCCTAGGGCTGCGGGCATGTATGTATACACGTATTTGTTCTGAAGTTTATGAACGAACGCGTATACAGGGCTGCATGCGTCGTACGGCGTGACGTAACGCCGACTCAAGGCAGTTGAGTGTCGGCAGTTGCAGCAAGGATCAATACAGCAACAGTGTATTCAGCGGTGCTGTTCTTATGGGTCAGCCCTGGAAATCGTCATCATCATTGTTATCATTGTTATAAGCGCGTTCAGATGAGGCTAGCCATGAAGCTTCGGCCGCAGCGCCCTTGTGGCTTGCAAGTGACGCACGATGTACGTAACTCCATATGGTTCCCGATTACGCCAGAACGCTGCAGCTGCCTCTTTTTAGTCATTTAAGCTGCAGCTAACGTGCCGCAGGTGGGCCGCCCGGCCTTAAACAGGGAACATCCTACCTGCATCCCTCTGATCCTACGTGCATACTGTACAAGTGACGTGTTGCCATTGGATGTAAATACATGATTGTGTCCCATAATGTTAGGGTGAGACAATTTATCTGACGCCCCGCAACATGAAAGGCAGCTTTGCGGACCCCTTCCCGATGTTGCACGCAAGCTTCAAACCTGATCAGAACGTCGCATTTAGGTCGCCCGTTGCCTACATTAGCCAAACAGGCTCTACTGCAAGTACTCATCGTCGCAGAGACATCGGCTGCAATTCGCGATGCGTTGGGAGTCCCCGGAGCTCTTGATGCCACCATGGATGGCGCTGCGCAGCATGTACATATGGTATTTATTGCACGGGTGCTATGAAGGGCGTGCTGTATGGTGGAGCATATGCCGCCAGGCTAGCCAGCATCCTTGGCAGTACATGCTCCGATATGTGTCGTACTTCAGCATTGACGCCTGCACTTGCCGCCACCCCGTGGCCGTTCACCCGTTCACCCGTGCTGTAGGTGGTGGCCGTGTCACATCCAAGCAGGAGCATGTCAACGGCGATGTGCGCATCATGGTCCGCGGCGAAATGGCTGTACCACAAACAGCCGACGCAAGCAGCCCTGAGACCCTTACGGGTTACGTGGAGGTCTACATGGAGTCGAAGCCTGGCTGGGTCCGGCTCTGTCCGCATGCCCCCCCGTTGACGTTCGATGCCGCAACAAGCATCTGCCAGTATGTGCGGGCTCTTTCGGGCACTGCAACGCCTCCGTGTCCACCCTCGGCTCTCCCCGTTTATTGGCTGCCCTGTGAACGCGTGCTTGCGTGCCGCAGGCCCTAGGCCATATTATAAGTAGCGGCGTACGAGTCAAGTGGCATCGGATTCTTCGGCTGAACAAACTGTGATTGTCACTGCCCAAAATTATTACGTACATCCTGCTGCACGGTGGCCGCTAACGCCTGTGAGGGCCACCGAGCCCGCCCCTCTCACCCAGGCGGATTGCCCTGCGCATCACTCGGAGCACCAGATGTACTGCATGTCGCGCACTGCTACTATGTGCTCGCTTGTTGTTGATGCAGGCAGTTGGGGTACGCTGTCGGGGAGCCATTATGGAATAGCACGTACGTGGACATCAGTGGCGACAGTTTTAACCTCAAGTCGTCGCTCAACTGCCAAGAGGGCGTGTCCAACTACAGCCGGCTTGTCGACTGTCCGTCAGTTGCACACGACTTCACGCCGAACAACATCATACCCCAGAGCGAGTGCAAGCACGTGGCTGTGGTGCGATGCTACGCAGGTGGGGCCCCTCGCACCCATCAGCGCATAGCCCCAAAGGTGCAGTGGCCCTGGGATCCTTTGTGCGCATGCAACATTATTATTGCATTTATAATTAATTATGTTTGATTCACCAGTAGGACCCTGGCTGAAGCGGTCTAACTGCTTCCGGAGGTCAGGGTTCAATCCTTGACCCTCCGGTGCTAGCGGGGGAGGTTGTGCCCAGGGGCACAAAGGATGTCGGGAAGGCAGGACTGCTACATCCTTCGTAAGAGTGGCCGTCGCGCCATCGAGAACGGGACTTTGTTTGCGAGGTTCGCCCTGCCGTCGACTTGTGGTGGTGGTGGTGGTGGTGGTGGTGGTTGTACGCTTTATATTTCCTGGAGTCCACTAGGTAGGTGTTCTTGGTGGTAAGTCTAGCTGTGCAGGGCAACCCCTCTGGCCCAGACGTTAAAACGTGTGGTACTTGCACTTGGAAGGAGTGCATCTCTTCGCACTAGTGGGCTTGAAACCACGCAGAGCTTGCTCCTGCCTATTTTAAAAATAATATAATATTTCATTACCGTGCGGCGCCAAGTGCTGTTCCCGAACGCATGTTGACCAGATGAGCGCCTACGATCTTTGAGCATATGTACAGCACATCCCCGTTGGCCCGAGTTGGCCGGGGTTCAAGATATGGCCAATGGATTGGTCGTCTTGAATCGGGAGGTCGGCGGTTCGATTCGCACCGACCCCGATTTTCTGCTCGCGGGGGTAAATGCCGTCCCGGGCATATGCTGACCACCCTTTGAGGCGGGGGCTGTGCTGCCAACCGGGCGGAGCGAGTAGAGCGAGGAAGAGGAGCAGAGCATGAACAACTGCCGGGTAGAGCCCAAGCATGCCGGCGCCGTAACCGTGAGTACGGAACAAAGGGTACAATAACAGGCCGAGGGCACGGGGGGCTCTGCCCTCTGGCTGGTTGGTGTATGCAGGCCGTGCGCTGGTGAAACCAGCAGATTCCTGCATACCCA